>JAKSZT010053819.1:607908-622110 GCA_026826555.1 Tolypeutes matacus | reverse complement strand
ATTTAGGCTCCCTTTCCCTCCCTCAACATTAAAAAAAAAAAAAAAAACTTTGAATACACCTCTTTTCTATTCAAACTTCAGTTTCCAAGTCAAATATATATTCTTCAGAGTTGCCATTCCTAACCACCCAATCTAAAGAATCATTCTCTTTCATATTTTTATTTGTTCTTGTCTTATTTCTAAATTATATATTTTCTAACTCTCTGATTCTGTACTAGATTAAAAATTATTATTTGCTTGTTTTACCATTATGAATTAAAGACCAAAATCACAGAATTTGCAATAAATATTTGTAGAGTGAATTAACAAGTTCAGAAAGGTAAGGTGCACCTGGTTCCTAATATCCATCATGGAAAGTCACTTTTTAAACTTTTCCAGTTTATTTTCAAGTGTTTTTTATTTATTTCACCACTGTTTTCATTTTAAAAATATATTTGTAAGCCAGTAATTTATTGAATAACTAGAATATGCTAATGTTTTGCTAGATGTTGTGTGATGCATTAGAGAATATTACAGATAGTATATACTCAAAAACTTATTCTATTTAGATATGATAAGAAGAGAAATTATATCTAGTCAAATGATTGTAAAATTAGGCAATAGCTGATATTCTAGAGATAGAAAACATGATGCTTTGGTGTTCATAGGAGAGATGAGAGACATGTTTCTAAGTCATCAATTTTTATTTTTGCATCTCTATGGTATTGAAAGACTAAGGTAGTTGTTTTAGTTTGCCAAAGGGCTGCCAATGCAAAGTACCAGAAGTCTGTTGGTTTTTATAAAGGGGATTTCTTGGGAGTAAAAGCTTACAGTTCTAAGGCCAAATCGAGGCATCAGCTACTGTTGATACTGGTGTTGTTGCCCCGTGGTGAAGCAAGATGGCTGCTGATCTCTGTGGAGGTCTCTGCCTTCCCCTCGAGAACCTACCATCTCTTGGAGCTCAGCTGTGAACAACCAGGCATAGGGCTTGTCTCTTTCTGGGCCTCAGCTCTTTGAGCATCTTGGGGGCTTCTATTTTCCTGCAGTCTTCCCTCTCACATGGCAGAATCAAACATGGCAGCTCCCTTTTCCTGAGTCTGTCTGAGTGAGTCTCTCTCTGTGTTTCCATTTATATCAGACCCAGCAAGGGGGTGGAGACTCAACCTGAGTCATGCCTCACTGACCTAGTCCATTCAAAAGCCCTAAATCAATTTTATCAAGTAATCTAATCAAAGCCTCCTCAGTTGAATTTAATGCAATCAAATGGTATCACATCCAGAAGAATAGGCTAGTTTACAAACACAATATTTCTCTTTTGGGAATTCATAAAATATTTTCAAACTGCCACAGTAGTATATGATATAAGTTAGATGAGTATTATAAAGTAATTGAATATTGTTCATAACTTTCAAAGGATCAGTAATCATCAACATTAAATTTCCTTAAAGCAAACTTTCAAAAATGAATATAAATTCAAATATATGTATATATGTGTGTTTTTGTGTTTATGTGTATATATATTTTTTCATTACTAGGTCTTATCTACCATGTTTATTATTATCATTGTTTTAGCCAGTACTTGACATTGAAGAGAGAAAAGCACTCCAGTGGGGGAATTACCCTTAGGGGTCACCACATTTGGGTGTCAGATGAAGCTTTCCAGAGACTAAATCAATGAAGATCTGAGTAGGAATCACTCAGGAGAAGAAACAGATGGAGGGTGTCCCAGACAAAGGGAATGACATTGCTAAAGTAAGAAAGTGAGAAAGTATGATTTCCCAGAAATTGAAAGAAATCTAATATGTCTGGAGTGTAGTATAATTGGGGTAGGTGAGATTAGAAGATAATGGGGCTTGTTTTAGCCAAGTTCAGAGTTTAGATAACTTTAACCACAATTTTTTTGTGAATAGTAATGGAGACTGTTTCTTGCCAAGAAAACTTTTTTTTTCAGAATTAGTTTTAAGATGTTTAGAGATTTTTAAAAATCTGGAGCAAATATGGCAAAATGTTATGATTTTCTTAACCTGAATAGTGGTTTTTAAATAGTATTCTTCATACTTTTATGTTACATTTTAAATTTGAATAATAAAAAACTTGAGATGCACAGTTTGATGGATATACAACCATTTTTGCAAGTAATTAAATAAATAAGGGCCTCCACTCTCTGGTTTCATGTCTCCAGTATTGTTTCTGTGAGGTAATATCATAGAAGGTCCAGAATAGCCTTTGCCTTAACTCTAAGTAAGCAGAGACTTTATAAGGTAAGGATGGCCTGTCAAAGCAGAACTAAAATAATGATTGGATTTCTTGCTTATAGCAATTCACAATGTTACAAATTTATAGTAGTTGGAAAGAGTCATATAAAAATTATAGGAAGGGAACTGTACACTCCAATAAATACCCAAAAGTACATTTCTGCCTACTGAAACATCTTTCTTACATAAGCATCTATCTATTGATAGAAATCATTTCTACCTACTGATCTGAGTCCTAGCCTTCTGCAGCCAATAGATGATGTATAAAGACTACCACAAACCAGTCTTTCATTCCCAAGTACAACATCAGGTTTCTGAATATGGTAATGTACAGTCAGTATTTTCCATTGTACTTTTCTGCTGAACTTCTAAGTATAAGCCAAAGGCACAATAAGGTAAGGCTCATGCCAGTGTTGGGGGAGCTTGTCCTCTAAAGCATGAACCAGCTTCCTTACTGAAGGTAGCTCCTTCCATTTCCCCTCCAACAAATTTAGATCTGTGTCCCAGAGTATGAAGATTAGAAGATGTTCTTCCACAAAAGCAACATAATGGACTTCTCAGCATTTAGCTGTAAAATTACCCAAATGTTTAGTGGCCCTCAATTATTCATGTCATTCCAAGGTCATCTCTACCAACTAGAAGTGATATAAAATTAAAGAATGGCTATGCATAAACAGTTAGGAATGGCTCTATCAGATTCTTTCTAGTGACTTCACTTCCTCAGAAACAGTGACCATGACATTGACCCATTGATTTCTGACTTATGGTGAAATATTGGCAATGATCTGTCTCCAAAAGTGATGCCTTGAATTTTTAAAAATATAATTTTTCTTCTTTCACAAAACTGAAAACAAAATAGAAGAAAGTGTCCTTCTCCCATGAGTACAACAGGCCCATGTTTCCTATCTCTAAAATATCATTTCTTGCATGGTTTTATTGACAGCTAAGTTTCATTTTTACATCTTTCTTGACCGTGAATGCCTTAATAGACAATCTAAGGATTATTCACCTTCCTAAACTCAGCAATTAACATACTGCCTGTAACAAAATAGGAGCTCAGAAAATATTAACCAACCTCCATTGGCTTGGAACCATCTCTTATTTCAGAAGAGTTAGACTTTATGGAAAATCATTGCTGAGTCAGACATTGGCAAGGACCATTTATACCCTATTGGCAGGTGGTTCTGTCTTCCATTTCAAAGGTGTTCTTTCAAAATAAACCTGCAGAGAGCAGAACTCAGGTGTTGACAGCCAGCTGGATGTATCCATTTTCATCATCTGCAGAACATGCAATGTGGTTAGGGGTGTGAGTTGAAATTAATATAATTTTTTTCCAGTGTCCCTAAAACTAAGACAGAAGAAATTTTAAAATTAAAGCTTTAATATTTGGAGAAAACATAATGAATTTATAATATTCCAAAATAAATAAGCATTGACAAAATACTTTTGCTGGTGTTCCATTTAAGTAAATGCTGTACCAAACGTTTCCAAAACAGAAACCAAAACGAAAGCCTAGAGGGCCTACACTTCCTGTTATTCTTCTAATCACACAGCTACAAACCCACAATGAGCTTTCCTCTTTAGTTTTGCCTGCATGGAGAAATATAGCTGACTGAGGTGACAGAAGCAGCTACACTTTCAGAAGTGGTATCCTAAATTCACTTTAATTTCTATTTTCCTTTTTCTTGTCATGTGTGACAGTGGTCTTTGTGCCCTTTACCCACTCACTACAAAAATAATAAACAAAAATACCTTAAAAGGTAACAGGTTGGAAGCTCTATGACACCTAGTACTAAGGGGATGTAGATATCTTTACTCAAGAATATGTTATATAAGATAGTCTAGAAAATTAAGGTTCCAACTGCCACACAATATTATGTTCTGCTTTAGTTGGGAAAATGAGAGTGTCAGGTTTGTGATATTTGCTGTGGTTTTAATGAGAGGAGAAAAGGAAGGAATGAGGCTAAAAACAAAGTTGCATTAAAAACCCTTAGAGGTTTTGGAGAACCAGAGGGATAAAATCAATCTCAAGCATTAAAGAACTGGTCCACAAAGGCAACCCCAAGAAGTGGAGAGGAAAGGAGGGAAATGCCAAAACTCCTTCACAATATGTACAAATGCATTCTCTACAAAATCTGGAATGTGATTCATGACTTAGAAATGGCTTTGCTCTGTTTTTTTCCTACTTATAAAAGTAATAATTAACCTGCATGAAAAATACAAAAACTGTTTAAAGAGTAACTGTCACACATTATTCCAATCTCCACAGATAACACCTGTGTATATTGTGCTATATTTCTTTCCGGATATAAATACATATGCATGTTTCATATCATTTAAAACATACTGAATATACAATCTTTGTGTCCTACATTTATTTTCCTTTTTCCAGTGCTATTAAAAGCTCTTTTGATGCATTTTTACATGGATATAGTTTTTGTGTACTCAAGTATTTTCTCACTGTTGAACATTTTTGTTATTTCTAACGATAGAAAATTATTTTTAAAAACTATTGGGAGGGAAGCAGCTGTGGCTCAATCAGTAGGGCTCCCGTTTACCATATGGGAGGCCCCGGGTTCAGTTCCCGGGGCCTCCTGGTGAAGGCAGGCCTGCCCGCACGGCGTGGTTGGCTGACCCAGCGAGCACAAGCAGCAAGTGGGGGATAAATGAATAAATAAATAAATAAATAAATAAATAAATAAATAAATAAATAAAAACTATTGGGAATTCATAATCATCCAAAACTGGAAGCAACCGAGATGTCACTCAATAGGTGAATGGATACATTCATACAATTCTATTCAGAAAAAAAAAAAAAAAAAAAATGAGCTCTATCAATCCACACGAAGACATGAATGAATCTTAAATGCATATTGCTAAGTAAAAAAAAGACTACATACTGTGTGATTCCAATTATATAACATTCTAGAAAAGCAAAAATTATAGAGCTGGTAAACAGATCAATGGTTGCCAGGACTTCAGGGTTAGGAGGAAGGGTTCAAGGTGGTTGCAGGGGAATTTTTAGAGTGGTGAAACTTTTCTATATGATATTATAATTGTGGACACTTGGCACTCTGCATTTGTCAAAACTATAGAAATTTATAGTTCAAATAATGAATGTTAATATATGCAATAATAATAGTAATAATAATTTAAGAGTCAAGAATCCCAGGCTAGAGTACAGAATGCTACTAAACAATTTAAATGTATTACAAATGTTTGAAACAACCTCAGTGAAGAGTGCAGGGAGGGAAAAGTTCTGACCTAAGTAACTTTGTAATTGAGTGGAGTTTGTAAGACTAAAGGCATGGATTGACAATTCTGAAACCACTAAGCATGTATACTGGAATTGAACAATTAAATAAATGGATAGTAGATGATGGGAATCAGGTTTCTCAGTGTTGGAATGGGAGGTTACAGATAAGCAAGCTATGGAGGTTAAAATGATCCAAGGGGTAATAGACTAGAGTTGGAGACATCAATATAAATACAAGATTAGCCTAATATAGATACAGAAGGTTACGTACAACAATATTTATAGATATATGTACATACAAAGGTTGGTATTTCTTTGCTCTGACAGCTGAGAGGGTCTGGAAGCAACAACACTCCAGTAGTAACAGCACACCTAATGGTCTCTAATACCATTTTTCACCAAAATGAACCAGGACTTCTGCAGCAGGAATTATACAAGGTGAGTTTGGAGCATCTTGTAGTGCAAGAAAGTAAGAAGGTGCTTCATTATATACAATGATGGGTATATAAAAGGGATACAGGAGCCAACTAAAAGAAATCCCAGTGGCCAAAACTGGAACAATTTGAGGAAGAAAATACAGTATCAGATTATAAACTAAAGTATAAAGTAAATATCTATGAGTACATACTGTTATAAATAAATGATTAAATTAATAAATATGGGGGTATAGACCAATTGTCCATGAAGAAGAATTCCAAATACCTTATGTAGATATTTTGTCCTCAAGGTGGGTGCAAAACTCCCTCCTCCTTAAGTGTTGACTACATAAAGTAACTTACTTCCAAAGAGTACGATACGGTAAGGTGGAGGGGAGAGTAACTCCACACTGGAGAAATCTGAACAAAAAAATACAATACTTCAGCCAGGTGATCAAGGTTAACATCAACAATGATAAGTCATGTTGACAATATGTACCCTTGACATGATGTGATGAGAATGGTATTTTTCCTCTGTGGTCTTATTCTCCAAAACCCAGAACCACAGTCTAATCATGAGGGAGACAAAAACCAGACTAATTCCAATAGAGGAGCATCCTTTAAACACCTGGCCAGTACTCCTCAAAACTGTCAAGGGCATCAGAAAAAAGAGAGTCTGAGATGTGTTCATTTCATCTAAGTTATCAGTTTATAATTTAGAAGAGCTTAAGGAGACATGACAACTAAATGGAATCCTGGAACAGTAAAAGGATAGTAGGTAAAATTAAGGAGATCTGAATAAAGTATGGGCTTTAGGTAATAAGAATATATCAATATTGGTTCATTCATTATGACAAGTTGTGGCAGTTTGGCATTGTTTATGAATTTCCAAAATAGATATTGGATTATGTTTGTAAAGTGGTCCATACCTGGACATGATTAAAGTATGATTAGGGCTTTGATTGGGCCACGTCAGTAGGATGTTGAATCCCCACCTCCCTTGATGGGCAGGAACTCATAGATAAAGCTACATGGCAGAGAAGAGGAGTGGGTTGGAGTTTTGATGCTGAGTTTTGAGCTGGAGTCCAGGAAGTAAACACACAGGAGAAGAACACAGAGGAATAGAGACAGCTCCACAGACATAGCAGAGGCCCCAGGACGAGAGACGAGCCTAAACACCTCGTTTAGAGAGCAGGGAAGCTGATCCCGGAAAGAAACAAGCCTGGGAAGAGAGGAACCCAGGAAGCCTGAACTCTTGGCAGATGTCGGCAGCCATCTTGCTCCAACACGTGGCAACAGACTTTGGTGAGGGAAGTAACTTACACTTTATGGCCTGATAACTGTAAGGTTCTACCCCAAATAAATACCCTTTATAAAAGCCAACAGATTTCTGGTATTTTGCATCAGTACCCCTTTGGCTGACTGATACAGAATTTGGTACCGGGAGTGAGGCCATGCTTTTGCAATTAACAAAATGCTGAAATGATTTTATAAATAGGTAAGGGGTATTTTTTGGAGGAATTATGAGATACTTGGTAGAAAAGACCTACAGTGCTTTGAAGAGACTGTTGATAGTAATATGAACTCTAAAGAGACTTTTTATGAGGCCTTAGAAGTAATAATGAAACTATTATTGGAAACTGGAGGAAAGGCAACCCATGATTTAAAGTGACAGAGAACTTAGTGAGATTAACGCTTGGTGTTTTATGGAAGGCAGAATTTGAACACGGCAAGCCTGGGCATTTAGCTGAAGAACTTTCCAAAGTAAACTTGGAGAATGCAGCTTGGCTTCTCCTTGCAGCTTATAGCAAAATGCTAGATGAATGAGATGAGCTGAGGAATTGGACCCCTGCTTCCTGCGGAATTGGACCCCTGCTTCCTGCATGCTTAACCTACAAACTTTGTGAGACAGCTGTACAAACAAAACTACTGTCAGCCTGGACAAAAAAAAAGACATAGACAGGAGAGATGGAAGGGGAAACAGCTTTAAGAGGAAAACCATGGAAGCTGAGATCTGGAATTAAGACATCACCTTGGACCAAGAGAGGAACCCCACCCATGTGTACAGAGAGGGTGAGTTTTCCCCAGCAGTTGAAGAGGGTGGATATTCCCACTTGATGTTCAAGGAGAGTACAAAGAGGGTAGAGCACATTCCTCAAGGATTACAGGAGTTAAGGTCAGGACCCCAGAGGTCTGAGAGGGGTGCACCTGTCCCCCATGCATTAGGGAAAGCCAGGTGGTCAACTTGTTGCTCTGAGAGAACTGAGCCTTTATGCCAAAGGTTAGGGAGAATGTTTTCTTCACTTCACTGTCCTAGGGGGGTTAAGGCGCTAACCCAAAGATTGGGTAAAGTATGTCAATCACCCCAATGCTCATGGAGGGTGAGGTCTGGAGCTTGGTCACCACCCAGATGCTTGATGAGGGTGGAACCAAGAAAGTGGGCATTGGGCAAGCCTGTGGAAAGGGTGGGTCCTCATGTGGCCTCAGGGAGAAGAAACCATCATCCTAAGAATGACTGACTTTGATATCTAATGAAATATGCCCTGCAGGTTTATGGAGCTGTAGAGGACCCATGGCTCATGTTTCCCTCCCAATTTCTCCTTATTGTAATGGAAATGTTTATCCATTGTCTGTCCATTTGTGTATTGGAAGCAGATAAATGATTTTGTAAGTTTCAGAGGTCTACAGCCAGAAGGGGCTTTGCCTCAAGACAAACTGTATTTCTTTTAACTGATTGTGATATGATTCTGTATTTAGCATTGTACTGATTTAAGGCTTTTTAAAAATATTCTAATGTTTTTTAGAATTTAGAGGGTAGAGTGTGGTAGTTTGGCATTGTTTATGAATTCCAAAAAATAGATATTGGATTATGTTTGTAAACTGGTCTGCACCTGGGTGTGATTAAATTATGATTAGGGCTTTGATTAGGCCACATCAGTAGGACGTTGAGTCCCGACCCCTCACAGATAAAACTACATGGCAGAGCAGAGGAATGAGTTGGAGTTTTGACGCTGAGTTTTGAGCTGAAGCCCGGGAAGTAAACACACAGGAGAAGAACACAGAGGAATAGAGACAGCTCCACAGACATGGCAGAGGCCCCGGGAAAAGAAACAAGCCATTTGCCTGGTAGTCTTCAGCTGACCTTGTGGAGAGAAGCAAGCCTGAGTCCAGAGAGAATCAAGTGCCAGGGAAAGAGACAGAGCTGGTCACCTGATAATCTACAGCTGGCTTTGTGGAGAGAGCAAGGCAGCTAATCCCAGAAAGAAACAAGCCTGGGAAGAGAGGAACCCAGGAAGCCTGAACTCTTGGCAGACATCAGCAGCCATCTTACTGCAACACGTGGCAACAGACTTTGGTGAGGGAAATAACTTAAGCTTTATGGCCTGGTAACTGTAAGCTTCTACCCCAAATAAATACCCTTTACAAAAGCCAACAGATTTCTGGTATTTTGCATCAGCACCCCTTTAGCTGACTAATACACAAGTATACTATAGTAATATTAGATGTTAGTAATAGGGGAAACTGGGTAGGGGTAGATGGAAACTTTCCTTACCATCTTTGTAACTTTTCTGTAAATCTAAACCTATTCCAAAGTATAAAGATTATTTTAAAATCCATAAGGGATAATATTTTGGCAGCAAAGTGTTGTCCAATTTTCTGATTATTTTCTAATAACTGGAATTCTGATTAAAAGCAAATGTGACTGGGTTGTAGGGCAAGATGGCAGCAGAGTAATGCTCTTCAAGAGTCAGTTCATCCTGCGTTGCAGTTAGTAATCAGCCAAAGCTATCTAAATCACCTCTTTATGGTCCCAGGAGACCAGAAAAGCATCCTGCAACATCCCGGAAGAACAGACGGAAGAGACTGCCCATCTGCAGGGAAGATTCATGAGTAGAGCATGCCACATTGTGGAAGCCAGTGTCCATGCCCCACTGGTGGCACAAGTTGCCTCAGGAGTTACTCCCTGGCTGTAGTTGGAAGCTCCATTTTCCAGAAACAGGGGAGAATGTGATAGTCAGGCACCAATTACAGCTACTGATTAATAAATTCAGCTGGCTAAAGTCCAATCCTAGGAACAGCTAAAGTTTAAACCTGTGCAAGTCGGAAAGAGGCCAGTAGCCTCCATTTTATATCTGCCCCTGACATGAGGGGAAGTGGGACTGATTGAAAATCACAGTGAAGGAAGGGCCAGGTCAAATTGCAGCATTAGCCTAGGCTGCAGTGCCACCTCCAGCAGGGGAGAAGCTGGGGGGACCTGCACCAACCTCCCCAGGCAACTGAAGGTGCTTTCGGCCTGCACAGACTACATTGCTGGGCACACCAGAAGTTCCATTCCTGCCTCTGGCAAGGGAGGAGAGGGGCTGGTACTTCATCAGTCTACCTGGGCAACTGCAGTCAGTTTTGACTCACACAGCTTATTTTGCTGCTCACACCTCCAGCAGCATTTACACCCCAGGCAGGGGAGAAATTGGCATGAAGCTTTATCATCCTCTTCAGGCCAGTACAGTCTTGACCTGAACAACTTGGATTACTGTACACAGCTGCAGCTCTGTCCCTATACGTGGCAGGGGAGAATGGTGGGAGAAACTTCATCAGTTTCAGGGCCAACATAGGCAGCTCAACCTCTATGACTTACAGTACCAACCACATCTGCAACCAGCAAGGGAGAAAGAGCTGAGAAAATTCAGATTGGCTAAACATGAGCCACTATAAATTTCCAAATTAATTTTAACCAAGTATTAAAGAAGGGCTGTAGCAAAATGCCAATCAAATAGAAAGCCATAGACTCAAGAGAGAAAAGGGGCCAAGAATAAATACATCTAGTAAGTTATATGCCAAGACACCAACAAAAATTTACAATCTATACCAAGAAACAGGAAGAAATGGCCCAATCAAGGGAACAAATTAAGCCTCCAGAAGATGTAAAGAAGTTGAGACAACTAATATAGATGTTCAAACAAATTTTCTTAATAAATTCAATGAGGTTACTAAAGAGATAAAAGACATCAAGGAGACATTGGGGGAGTACAAAGGAGAATTTGAAGGCATACATAGAAAAATAGCAGACCATATGGGAATGAAAGTCACAATAAATGAAATAAAAAATATATTGGAGGTGTATAATAGCAGAATTTAAGAAGCAGAAGAAAGGATCAGTGAGCTTGAATACAGGGCCTATGAAAGCAAATGTACAAAAGAATAGATAGAGAAAAGAATATTCTCTATCTATTCTCAGGGTCTCAGGGAACTAAATGATAGCAAGAGATGTGTAAACATAATGTCATGGGTATACCAGAAGGAGAAGAGAAGGGAAAAGGGGCAGAAAGAGTATTTGCTGAAATAATGGTAGAAAATTCACCAACCCTATTGAATAAATTGGAATAGCCTTACTCCATGACACATGCTAATTAGAATATCAAATGCCAAAGATAAATAGAGAATCCTGAGAGCAGCAAGAGAAAAGAGAGTCATCACATACAGGGGAAACCCAATAAGATTAATTGCTGATTTCTCATCAGAAGCTGCCAGCCGAGTATCTTATATCCAGCAAGGTTGTCTTTCAATCTTTCTATCTTGAGGGTGAGTTAAGAATATTCACAGATAAACAGAAAATGAGAGAATCTGTAATGAAGAGACTGGCTTTTCAGGAAATACTAAAGGCAATGCTACAGCCTGAAAAGAAAAGAGAGTAGAGAGTGGCTTGGAAGAGCATCTAGAAATGAAGATTATATCACTAGAAGTAACTAATGATATTTTTTTAAAAAGAGTGGTGAAAACAAGATACAACAGAAAAAAATGAAAGATCAAAATGGGTGAAGTATGAACTGCCTTTAAAGTAATAACATGGAATGTTAATGGATTAAACTCCCCAATCAAAAGACAAAGACTGGCTGAATGGATAAGAAAATAAAGGCCAGATATTTGCTGTCTACAAGAGAATCATCTTAGACCCAAGGATACCAAAAGATTGCAAGTGAAATCCTGGAAAAAGATATTCCACTCATGTAGTAACAAAAAAAAGTTGGAGTAGCTATATTTATATCTGGTGAAATAGATTTTAAAAGCAAAGCTGTTACTGGAGACAAGGAAGGTCATGATATACTAATAAAATGGGCAATTCATCAGGAGGAAATAGCAATCATAAATGTATATGCATCCTAACCAGGATGACCTGAATTGAATGAAGCTCACACTGGCAAAACCGAAGGGAGATACAGATGTACCTACAATAATAGTTGGAAACTTCAATAAACCACTCTCATCATTGGTTAGATCATCTGGGCAGAGGATCAATAAAGAACCATAGAGCTTGAATAATATGATAAACCAACTAAAACTAATAGACATGTTCAGAACTTTGCACCTCAAAACAGCAGTATACACATTCTTCTCTAGTGCTCATAGATCTTCCTGGGATAGACCATATGTTGTGACCCAAAGCAGATCTTAATAAATTTAACAAGATTGAAATTATACAAAGCACTTTCTCTAATCATAATGGAATAAACCTGGAAATCAACAACAGACAGAAAAAGGGAAAATTCACAAATCTATGGAGATTAAATAACACATTCTTAAATAATCAGTGGGCCAAAGAAGAAATTGCAAGAGAAATCAATAAATATCTTGAGATGAATGAAAACGAGAACACAACATATCAGAACATATGGGATGGAGTGAAAGCAGTGCTGAGAGGAAATTTATAGCTCTCAATGCTTACATTAAAAAAGAAGAAAGAGCTAAAATCAAAGACCTAACTGCATAGCTGGATGGACTAGAAAAAGAACAGAAAACTATGCCCAAAGCAAGCAGAAGGAATAAAATAACAAAGATAAGAACAAAAATAAATGAAATTGAGGGAAAAAACAATAGAGAGAATTAACAAAATCAAAAGTTGGTCCTTCGAGAAGACCAACCAAACTGACAAAGCCTTAGCTAGACTACAAAGAAAAAAAGAGAGAATATGCAAACAAATAAAATCAGAAAGGAAAATGGAGACATTACTACTGACCTCACAGAAATAAAAGCGTTCCTAAGAGGATACCAAGAACAACTGTATGCCAACAAATTAAACAATGTAGATGAAGTAGAAAAATTCCTAGGAGCATATGAAAATCTATGCTGACCCTAGAAGAAATATAAGACCTCAACAAAACTATCACAAGCAAAGAGATTGAAACAGGCATCAAACGACTTCCCAAAATGAAAAGCCCAGGATCAGATGGCTTCACAAGTGAGTTCTACCAAGCGTTCAAAGAATATTGTACTCAATGGTGAAAGACTGAAAGCTTTCCTGTTGATATCAGGAATAAGACAAAGATGCCCACTGTCACCAATGTTGCTAGAGGTTCTAACTAGAGCAATTAGACAAGAAAAAAACAATGGAAGGCATTCAAATTAGAAAGGAAGAAGTAAAACCTTCACTATGCACAGATGATATGATCCTTTACCTAGAAAATCCAAAAAAAAATCTACAACAAAGCTACTAGAGCTAATATATGAATTCAGCAGAGTGGCAGGATACAAGATTAATATGCAAAAATCAGCAGTGTTTCTATACACTAGTAATGAGCAATCTAAGTAGGAAGTCAAGGAAAAAAAATCCATTTTACAATAGTGACAAAAAGAATGAAATATTTAAGAATGCACTTAACCAAGGATGAAAAGCACTTGTATTCCAAAAACTACAGTGCATTACTAAAAGAAATCAAAGAAAACCTAAGTAAAAGGAATAGAAAGGAAAAAACAAGGGTGAAAAATTTGGAGGAGAGTTTAGAAATGAAGATTATTAGGAAGGATAAACTAGAGGATAAGAAGACAGACAATCGAACAGTATGACAACAGAGAACTGAAGGAAAAAATGGACAAAGTAAGTAATGCCTTTACAGTAATAACACTGAATGTTAATGGATTGAACTCCCCAATCAAAAGACATAGACTCGTGGAATGAATTAAAAAAATATGAGCTGTCTACAAGAGACCCACCTCAGATGTAAGGATACAACCAGGTTAAAAGTGAAAGGTTGGAAAAAGGTATTATATGCAAATAGTAACAAAAAAAAAAGCTGGAGTAGACCAGATAAATGTAAAATAACAATATTATAGTATATGAATAATATGTATATGAACTCAGTGCAACTAGCAAATTGTTCCCGTGATCAGTATTCTATAAGTTTCTTCATACAAAATAAACACTTGCTTTTAATTGAGGAGAACTGGAGAAGTTTTGTTTGGTTTAGTTTGGTTTAGTTTGGTTTGGTTTGGTTTGGTTTGGTTTGGTTTGGTTTGGTTTGGT
>JAKSZT010053819.1:506401-607898 GCA_026826555.1 Tolypeutes matacus | reverse complement strand
GTTTGGTTTGGTTTGGTTTGGTTTGGTTTGGTTTGGTTTGGTTTGGTTTGGTTTGGTTTGGTTTGGTTTGATTTGATTTTTTGGATACTTCATTTTTCTTTAAGCCTTTCTTATGCATACTCATTAATTAAAACAATCCATCTGGATCAATAATGATTTAGCATGACTTCTATTGAACAAGATTTCCAGTTTTTCTGCCTCATAAAATTATGAGTTGGCATATTGTTATCTGCTGTAATTCATTCCAGTAAGATCTGAAAAGTTCCTAAAAAGGAATTTGATTATCCTGAAAGAATTATGGCCTAAATGGAAATTAAATAACTAAACTAATAATTTATTTCATTCTTAGAGATTATTTTGTTCAATAGTTAGAGCTGTAATATAAAAATTAGCATTATGTTATAATTAATTTCTATTATATTAGAATTATTATTTACATTTATAAATGTTTGTTGCTATACTATCTATTTCTTATAATTGATTATATTAACTCTAACCTGGCCTTGCCCTCTCTTTTAAAATTTGTATGCTTCATTAATATGTATCAATAAAATTGATTTGTTTTAAAAAATAGGCTGGGTTGGGGGAAAAATACACCAAATGTAAGATATGGACTATAGTTATTAGTAATATTTTGAGGATGCTCTTGCATAGCTTGTAACAAATGTATCACAACAATGCAAGGTGTTGGTGGAGGGGTGATGTATGGGATCCCTGTATGATGTTATGCATGTTTATTTTTCTATTCACTTTTTGTTTATTTATGTTCATGTATAAGTTATATACATCAATTAGAAATAAATAAATAAATGGAATAAATAAATAAAATAAATAAATAAATGGAATAACATTCTATGTTCATGGATGGGAAGCCTAAATATCATTAAAATGTCACTTCTACTCAAATTAATATACAGATTCAATGCTATCACAATAAAAATTCCAACAGCCTTTTTTTAAAGAAATGGAAAACCCAATTATCAAATTTATTTCAAAGATTAAGGGGCCCCAACTAGCCAGAAACATCTTAAAAAGGAAGAATGGAGTTGGAGGACTCTTACTTCTGGACTTTAAAGCATATTACCCAGCTATAGTGGTAAAAAAAAAAAAAAAAAAGAAGAGACAGCGTGGTACTGGCATGAAGATAGATTGACCAACGGAATAAAATTGAAGTTCAGAAATAGTCCCTCACATCTATGGTCAAGCGATTTTTTTTTTATAAGACTGTCAAACCCACCCAGCTGGGCAGAACAGTGTATTCAACCAGTGGTGCTGGGAGAACTGGGTATACATACCCAAAAGAAAGAAAGAGGACCACTATCTCACACCTTGTATAAAAATTAACTCAAAATGGATCAAAGACCTAAATATAAAAGCAAGAACCATAAAACTCCTAGAAGAAAATATAGGAAAACATCTTCAAGACCTGATGGTAGGTGGTGATTTCTTAAATCTTACACCAAAAACATGAGCAATGAAAGAAAAAAATGGATAAATAGGACCTCCTCAAACTTAAACACTTTTGTACTACAAAGGACTTTGTCAAGAAGGTGAAAAGGCAACCCACTCAATGGGAGAAAATATTTGGAAATCACATGTCTGATAAAAGTTTGATTTCCATGCTATATAAAGAGATCATACAACTCAATAATAAAAGAGAAAGCAATACAATTAAAAATATTTAGAAATGAATAGAAAAGGTGAAAGCATGTCATAGTGTTTGAAAGTAGCAGAGCATTATGTGGGTATGAGAGTGGTTGAAAGGGTAAGTCTAAGGTCATGTATATTACTAGAAGGAAAGCTAAAAAATTTAACATGGGATTGTATAACATAGTGAAACCTTATGTAAAATATGAATATGGATGACATTATATTTATAAGAGTGTTTTTACAAAATATAAATACAAAGAAGGTAGAGAGATAGAAACAGAATAGCAGTTATATACCACAGGGGAAGCATAGAGAGATTGAAAGGTGATGAGATGTTTTTGTTTGTTTTTTGTTTATTAGTATTATTATTATTACTGGAAGAATGAAAATGCTCTAAAAATGTTTGAAGTGATGACTGCACAACTATGTGATTATACTGAATACTATTGATTGTACACTTTGGATGGATTTATGCTTTATTAATACATATGAATAAAATTGATTTGCTTTTTTTAAAAAAAATGGGCAAAAGGCTTAAATAGATGTTTCTTCCAAGAGGAAAAATAAATGATGAAAAAGCACATTAAAAAATCTTCACTGGGAAGCGGCTGTGGCTCAATCAGTGGGGCTCCCGTTTACCATGTGGGAGGCCCCGGGTTTGGTTCCCGGGGCCTCCTGGTGAAGGCAAAGCCCGCCCGCACGGCGAGCACAAGCAGCAAGGGGGGGATAAATGAATAAATAAATAAAATCTTTAAAAAAAAAAAAAAATCTTCACTATCACTAGCTATCACGGAAATGCAAATCAAAACTACAATGAGATATCATCTCACTCTTCATAGAATGGCCTTAATTTAAAAAAAAACAAAACAAAAACAGAAAACCACAAATGCTGGAGAGGATATGGAGAAATAGAAACATTCCTTCATTGTTGGAGGGAATGTAGAATAGTGCAGCCTCTGTGGATGACAATTTGGTGGTTCCTCAAGAAGCTGAATATAGAACTGCCATACGATCTGGCAATCCCTCTACTAGGAATATATCCAGAAAAATTGAAAGCAGGGATACGAACAGACATTTGCACACTGATGGTCATAGCAACATTATTTCCAATTGCCAAAGATGGAAACAACCCATGTACATCAACCGATGAGTGGATAAACAAAATGTGGTCTATACATACGATGGAATACTATGCTGCTGTAAGAAGAAATGAAATTAGGACATATATGATAATATGGATGAGCTTTAATGACATTTTGCTAAGTGAAATAAGCCAGACACAAAAGGACAAATATTATATCACCTCACTAATATGAACTAAATATGAAGAATAAACACATGGAATTAAAACCAAGACTATAGGTTACTAGGAGAAGGATGAGACTCAGAAGGGGTACTGATGCTTAATGTATGTAGAATTTTCAATTAGCTTGACTATTAAAGTGTGGAAACGGATAGAGTTGATGGTAACACATTATAGTGAGTTTAACTTCATGGCTGGTTTATAAGTGGGATTGTGGCTAAAAGGGGTAGTCTAGGGATATAAATGTCAATTTAAAGAAAGCTAGAGAATAATCTAGGGGCCAAATAACATAGTGAACCTGGAAGTTGATAAGGATTGTGGTTAATAATACAAATACAAGAATGTTTTTCTATGAACTAGAACAAATGTACATCACTATTACAAGGTGGTAAGAATATAGTGATGCATTGGAAAAATACAATTAATGTAACTAATGGACTATAATTAACAGCAATATTGTAATATTCTTGCATCAATGTCAAAGAAGGTGCTATATCAACACTAAGGGTCAATAATGGGGGCTACGGAATTTTTTCTTTTGGACTAAGAAAAATGTTCAGAGGTTTACTGGGGTGATAACTGCAAAACTCTGTGATGAAAGTGAGAGCCACTGAGTGTATACTTTGGAGAAAATGTACAAAGCATGGCACTGTATAACACAGTGAACCATGTGGTGGAAGATGAACTGTGGTTAACAGTACGAATATGAGAGTGTTCTCTCATGAACTATAACAAATGTACAACACTAATACATAACGTTAATAATAGTGGGTGTATGGAAAAAATATACCAAATGTACACTATGAGCCATAGTTAGTGGTAACAGTCTGATCATGTTCTTTCATAATCCATAACAAATATTCCACAACAATATAAGGTGTTGGTGAGGGGTGATATGTGGAAATCTGATCATTATGCATGATTTTTTTGTAAGCTCACAACTTCTCTAATATAAACAAACAAATAAAAAAGATGAAATGCTTCATATCACCAAAATTTGTAAATTTTGTATGGTTATGTTATTGAGTTTATTGATCACAATATATTGTACCATATTACTTTACTCATATTTTTCCCATTCCTATATTTAATATAATTAGTCAAGTTTAAGGTGTATTCAGAGCTTATGTCCTGCACTTGTTTCTGAAATTGCAATATATTGTAGAAAGTATCTGGTTTCACATTAAATTTTTTCTTCCAGAAGAAAAAGCAAATGAATATTTAAAGGGCCAGATTGCCACTTATTTTCCATTAACTTTGCATTAATTTAAAGTATCAGTGACAATGTTTGAGAGTCTGTACCTCTGTAGCTGTCCTGAATGAATAAAAGTGGCATAGATCTTGAATCTACTTTACAGAATATGATGCTGGCGATTGAATCACGTCCCCCACAAAAGGCATGTTCAGGTCCCAACCTTGGTGCTGTGGATAAACCTATTAGTAAATAGGAACTTGGAAGATATTATTAGTTAAGGTGTGCCCATCCTGAATGAGAACGGGCCTTAATCCATAAGGCTGAAGTTTTTATAAGAAAAGGACATTGGGGACAGAAGGAGAAGCCATGGGAAGCAGCCAGAAGCTGGAAGTCAATGGAACCTGGAGGAGAAAGGTGAAGACATCGCCATGTGCTTTGCCATGTGGGAGGAAAGACAGTATTACCAAAGATTGCCAGCCAGCCAGAAGGTAACAGCCCCAGGAGAAAGCAAACCTTCTAGTCCCTGAAACTGTGGGCCAATAAATTCCTATTGTGAAGCCAACCCACTATACGGTATTTGTTTTAGCAGCTAGGAAACTAAAACAGCAACTATGCAAACATATCAGTTTTATTCAACCTGAAATAATAATAATAATTCAGTATAACATAAGGGTATGAGCTAGAGTCACACTCTGAATTATTGCATGGCTCCACCACTTTCTGACTGTGACTTAATTGCTCTAAGCCTCTGTCTTCTTCATCTGTAAAATGCAATAATAAAATATCCTTATCATAGAGGTTGAGTATAATTAAATGAGGTAATGCAAGCAAATCAATTAATACAGTGCCTGGCACAAAGTATTTCATGTTAGTTATTATTGTTCGCTTTTAGTAATTCACTAATTTATTCAACAAATATTTATGGGTGGCCCACTATTTGTCAAGCACTATACAAGGTTCTGGAGACACAGTGATGAACACACATTCCCAGCCTCAAGGAGCTTACAGTCTAGCAGTAGAGTCAGAGAAATTGCAAAATTATATTATAAGTGGATGAACAGGCTAAGAACAGTGGAAGCATGTGGCAAGATCAAGAAAGCCTCCTTAGGGAAAGGGACAGCTGTGCTGGAATCTGAAGGATTTGTAGGAGTTAGCCCAGAGGTGTGCTGAAGGTAACTCACCTCAGAGGTAGTTCTTTTTTTTTTTTTTTTACCGGGAGGTCCCGGGGATCGAACCCGGGTCCCTCCATATGGAAGACGGACGCCCAACCAGTTGAGCCACATCCGACCCCCTCAGAGGTAGTTCTTAAACACTTACCAGCACACCACTGCTTTAGCCAATCAAATTTGGAGGAGGTAGTGGAAATGAATGCAAAGAGCATGACAAATTTGGAGAAATGAAAGTAGTTTGACCTGGCTAGAGTGTGAAGAGGTTGTGAGGATAAAGAGATAATTGGGGATCAAATCATTTGGCCCTTTATAAGACAAATTGGAGTTTAGAAATGATCCTAAGGACAATGGGGAGTCACTGAAAGGTATGGAACAGAAGATGGGACTTGGTTTGCATGTTAGAAAGATGTCCACTGACTGCAAGTGACCTCTGAAGAAATAGTAGTTTGGGACCAGAGTAATAGAGACAATCCAGAGAACTGGGGGGCAAGGACATAGAAGAGGGAAAGGACTATGTTTAACTTGTGGATTTTGAAATGTCTTTGAAAGTTCTAAGAGGAACTGTGCAGTAGGCAGCCATGTATGCGAGTCTGAAGATCAGGAGAAAAAGCAAAGAAAAAGCTTCTTTAAAAGAAAAAAAGGCAGGGAAAGTCTTTGTTCCAAGAGGCTGAAGACTAAGCTGGAGAGTGGAGCCTTGTGGAGCCAAAGAACGTCTTCAAGATGGAAGGAGCAGTCAGTGGTGTCATATGCTGTGAGGAGGTCAAGAAAGATAGGGACTGAAAAGTATCTATTGGATTAACAATAAGGCTCGCCTTAGCAGCCAGCTACAGAGCCATTGATGTAGAGAGACTGGGACAAAGGTCAGATAGTAGAAGAAGTAAAAACAGCAAAGGTAGACTATTTTTAGCTTTAATTTATGCTTTCTGCTCAGCAAGATAAACCACAGATGTCCTTTCTGACAAAGGTAAGCCCTAGCCTAGTACTTCTCAGACTCTTCCACCAAAATATTCCTTTCAGCAAGTAGGAGTGCACCTCTGCAAGTCTAAGGACATAGATTGCAGAAACTACAAAATTTCTCTAGATATACCTTAGTAATTGTTCCAAATTTATGTTTGTTTCAAAATGAAAATAGTCATTTTCTTGCCCTGAAATTTTTTTTTTTTTGAAGAAAACTGATACTGCTAGGAAAATGTAACATGTTTATTCTGTGGCATCAGGGACTTTCTGTGAATTCTTATAAACCCTAGTTGGAGGAGAAAGGGCTGAGTCCAAGTCCTGTGTAGGCAAATCCACTTATTACAATTAGATCTCTGAGGTTGGGTCACAGTTTATTATGAGAAATGACACAAAGAATAAGAAGCAACTTGGAAAAGCGGTGTTGGCCTAGGGAATGGCAGTAGACCAAGAGTCAGGAAATCGGGTTCTAGCCCTGGCTCAGCATTAACTAGTAGTACAAGTCTGGGAGAGTCATTTACAGACTCTGAGCTTCAGTTTCCACTTCTGTGAAATGGAAGAATTAATTTACAGGATTAAGTCTTTCCAGTCCTACTTCTTTTCTCTGTTTGCCAATGAAAATGTTAAATAAGCTGAACAGAAAAGAACAGCGAATAGTTGACATTGTTAGAGTCGTTGCTAAATGTAACTATTTCAAAGAGTTTTATAAGGTTTCAAAAGGTCTTCAACATGTGTGAATTCCTACTAGGATGCAGCTCTACATGTGCCTTTTTCAGCAATAAGTTTTCATGAAAATGGTTCACTATCCAGAAGTCATTTCCTGGCATAAAATATACATCAAAGCAAAAGAAATGGCACAGCTTCTATTTTTGGCATTGTCACAAGTAGAACATTCTTTAAACTCACAAGAACCAATATTGTTTTATTCAGTTAACAAATGTTTGCAATTAAATACATTATACGTTATGGGTAATATAGAAATGAACGAGACATAATCCTGTACTCAAGGATTTCACAATATTGAAGAAGAGACAGAGTTATACTACCATAAGAAAAGGCAGAATAAAATAAGTATCATGATGGCAATACAAACTACATGCTCAAGGAGTGGTTGATTTTGACTAGACTCTTTTGATGGAGGAGATGGCATTTATTGCCTAGTCCTACCGAATAGTTTTCTTTTGGTAAGGAAAGGATGAGGATCACGTCTGGATGATGGAACAATTGGAGCAAAGAAAAAGATACGTGGAAATGCATAGTGTTTACAAAAAACAGTGGGTAACATTAGAAGAATTGGGCAGAGAAAGATGAAAAGAAAAAAAAAAAAAAAAAGGTGAGCCCAAAAATGTTTTGGCATCAGATCCTAGAGGTCATTGAACTCAAATTCATTGGTGTCTAAAGTGCAGTGCAACCTCCTAAGGACATTAAAAATGATCCACAGGAACATGAAAAGCATAATTCCTATTTACTTTTTTAATCTCTTTCCTTTTAAATTTATAGTTCTGTGTACATATCATAATATACATAAAGTATTAGTATATTTAGTATATGTGAGTATTTTATAAATAAATATATAAAATATATACAATGGGTATATAGTCAAACAAATTTTTTTGAAAGGGCACATAATAAAATTTTGAAGCCACTGCTATAGACATTAAGGAACTTTGGAAGATTTCAAGCAGAGAGTATTGTGATTTGATATGAATCAGAGGAAGATAATCAGGCAGGAAGGTGGAAGAATAGATTATTGATGAGAAACTAGAAGAAGCTAGATAGGAGTTAGAAGACTGGGATTGAAATCCTGGCTTTGCCACTCAGTAATGGTGTGATCGTACTTAAATCACAAAACCTCCTTGATTTTCAATTTCCCCAGCTGCACATGTGAGCAATAATAACAGAATTTTACAATAATGAAGTGAGATAATATGTGTGGAAAGACCCAGTCCAATGAGTTATAATATATGCTTCAGAAATGTTTATTGAATTCAAACCTGACCTTGTAATATGCACTAAGAAGTTGATGCAAATGGCCAGATACAAGATAATGAGGATCTTCAATAAGGGCACTGTTTGTGGACTAGAAAGTCAGAATCAACCTAGAGTTGTTTTAGATGAAGAATCAGCAGAATTTGATCACTGGTTATGTGGGGGTATGGGGTCTGGGGTAAGATTAGTTGATTTTGTTTTTAGGTGTCTTTCATGGATAAATGGAAGAATGGGCTTCCTTCTACTAACCATGAGAGAACACAAGAAAAGAAGAGGGGGAAAGTAACATGTTGGTTTGGTTTATGTTCAATTGGAGGTGCCAGCAGTCCATCTATATGGAGTTTATTAGACTTGTAAATTTAGATTAGGAATTCAGAAGAGAGATCTGGGCTATATCTAAGAGGAAACCTCTTTGTGGGCCACAGGGTAACCCAGCTGAACCTCCTTGCCCAATTCAGGCTCAAGTCATCCAGAATTTGTGATTCATACAATTCCCAGCTAGCCAACTTGCTTCTTGTGGTCAAAAGAGTTGGTATGGCTAAATTCCAGGTCATTTTAATCCCATTTCTAGTGCTGTACAGCCACAGACTTGCATACACAGACATAATTGGTGAATCTCTCATTTATTTATGTGGAGTTCATCTAAGGCTTCTTAGTGAGACAGTCAATCTTTAATTAAAAAAAAAAAATTTTTGTACTCTTTAATTTGCATAAAAATTACCCTGGGGGTGGGCTTGTTATAAGTATTGATTCCAGGGTCCCTTGTCTGCATGATTCTGCCTTAGCAAGAATTTACATCTTTATCAAGGTACTCAGATTATTTTAATGTAGGCAGTCCTTTTCCATTGCCAATTTAGAAATTGTAGTATAAGGAGTTGAATAGAAATCAGAACAGCTTTGCAAGAAAGTCGTTAGGAATCAGTGCAATTAACTCAGATCCCCTTTGAGTTCCTATGGCTATGTGACTGCAATGATTCATGGGACTTTTATTACAACAGAATTTTGTGGTAATAAAGAACTATTCTGCTGGAGCTATATTCATACTCTGGCTGTTTTACAGCATCTCAGTACTGGGAAATATTTTAAATAAACATTTGTTTATAGCCCAGTGAAACTTGTCCTTGTGTTTTATTACAAGGATATTGTTGAGGACATTGGTCATAGTGTCCCCTCTATGAGGATTCTAGAGAGAAATTTCTGTGTAGTCTTAGTATTAAAGATAGCTATGGGAAGTGGATGTGGCTCAAGCAGTTGGGCACCTGCCTACCACATGGGAGGTCCTGGGTTTGGTTCCTGGTGCCTCCTAAAGAAGACAAGCAAGACAGCAAGCTGAAGCAATGGGCTGGCATGGTGAGCTGATGCAACAAGATGACACAGTGAGATGACACAACCAAGAGATACAGCGAGGAAACACAATGAGAGACACAACAAACAGGGAGCAGAGGTGGCTCAAGCGATTAGGTGCCTCCCTCATGGGAGGCCCCAGGTTTGGTTCCCAGTGTGTCCTAAAAAGAAGACCAGCAGACAGCGAATGCAGACAATAAGAGGGGAAGAAATAAATAAATAAAATAAAATCTTAAAAAAAAAAAAAAAGATAGCTGTGTTTTTTGGGGGGAATGCCACCTATTTAATCTTGTATGAAATTCAAATTATCCAATTGCCAAAATTTCCTTTGGGGATTGCCTGCTAGACCCTTCCAAATCAAATTTCCTGGAATAAAGTGTATGGTTCTTTATGGTATGACTATGCTTTCTATAACAAGATAAGGCATAAATTAATAAACATGTGCATACTGCTTCCATAATTTTCAAAGGATGTCACATAGCCTATGTTATCAAATCTTTACAATAATTATTTTCATTATTTTAATAGATGAAGAAATGAGACTCAGAGCAACTAAATGATTTGCCTGAGAATTTTAATGCACAAATTCTGACTCTAAATCCAGTTCTCCTTCTATTGTTTCTACAAAGAGGAAAAATAACCTTTATTATGCTCTTCAATTTATAAAAATGCATATATATTTTCTATAAACTTCACAATCATATATAAATATACATATTTCTTTTAAATCATAACAACAATCCTGATAAATAGTTATTATTTATCCAAATTTTCATAAATCTGAGGCTCTCAGAGACTTCAGTATTCATTCAAAGTCAATCAGAACAAACCATGGAGCTAGGACTCAAACCCAAGGCTCCTAACTTCCATTTCTGAAACTATTTGTAACATGTACACCTGCTCTGTGTTGGGGTAAACTGATAGTTTCACTATCTGACAGCCATCACTACGAGGCAATAGCTAAGAAGTGACATTCCAAAATTCTTTTAATTAAATAATTTTATATTTACTATAATTCAAAAAAATAGGGTATTCTGAAGCTCTATGTGTCCTTTACAATATAGTAGTATAAATGAATATACATTGAGCAGGAAGAGGTAATGCAGAGATTCCAAGAATACTAGGAACACAGAGGCAGCACACCAGGTAGAATAGAGATTTGGGAGGCAGGACCTTTGGCAACCAGCTCTGCCAGCCTCATAATCCTGCCGGAAGAGGGACTCACAAATGAAGACGGCTGCCTCTTTTACCTCTTCCCTATGAAATGAGAAAAAGTAATGTTAAACGTATGTGTCTCCAATGCTGTTAATTTGTTAAGAGGCTAAAGACCCTTTTAATATATCACTTTTCTTAAATAATTATCTGAAAAAGAAGAAAATCACTGAATAATTTTCAGACATTTGAACAAAGAGACTCCAAAGTATGTGTATATGAGCATTCTTTTGGTCCACTCATCCTAACTATTATAGCTGCAAGTCATGTTTCCAAGCAGATTGTGCTGATGAGTCCTAATAGATTGTGCCAGGGCACGAATGTGAACTAAGTAGGAATGCAGGGCTAATCTGTCAGGCCCAACAAAGATAAATATCCCTGCAGTACTGCCATATTTCACAGCACATAGTGTTGACTATAGATCCTCTGACATGATAAATTTTATGGCCAAATGTGGTGGCATTTTGTAACCCCAAGTCTACTAAGAATGGTTGGTCCTTCTCTGATGGGGTCAATTGTGATAAATTGCCCTGCTGAACTCCTCATGAAATATGACATTTCAGGTTAGCCAAATTCTCTTTGATGTACATGTCCCATTTAGCCTCAAGACATTTACCAAAGGAGCTTTTGTAGTTAGAAGGATAAAATAACACCAGATTTGTCCTTCTCATCTTCCTTATTATTTTGTCAGCAATGAAGAAGTTGTAGAATTTCTTTCCTGGGAATATTGTAGACATATTTCCTTCTGCAGTGGCAGGAGGTGGGGGGTGCATCATGGGAGAAGAGAGATAAATAAGATGATCTGTTCAATCTCTTGCATCGCTCATAAATTTCCTTTGTATAGAGCTACCAATCAAGCTTTCTTTGAGGTTGTTTTTCCCCATCCATAGAAATTTGCATAGCCAAAGAATTGATGCTACTTATTGCTCAAAGGAAATTGTCACCTATCCAGACCAAGCTAGAAAGATGTTTCCATTCACAGAATTCCTTAAATGCCTTGCATAAGAAAAGCAAGCTTGGAAGCTTGTATAGGTCATCCCATTTTTCCAGCTTTTCAAGACCCGTTTATGAATGGCAGTGATGACCAAAGTACATGGCACCTGCAGGCTAATGTCATCACGACCCTTTTCCAATTAATTCAGCCCTGCACACAAGAGCACAAACTGTTGCAGTTCAGGCTTTGCCACAAAATAATTATGTGACCCTGGGCAAGTCACTGAACTTCTCTGGGCCTTGGGTTTCTCACCTACAAAGTAAGGGTTATTATACTACATGATCCCCAAATTTCCTTCCTCAGCAAAGATATAGTAGGTAGAATAACAAAGTGCCTAAGAGTGCAGACTCTGGAATAAGAACACCTGAGTTCAAAACCTGGATTCTCCCCAGAATAGCTGACGGACCTTGAGCAATTGATCGAATCTCTCTATACTCCAATTTCCTCACCTATAGAATTGGTATCATAAATAATTGCACCACTTGATAGGGTTGTGATGAAGATTAAATAATTTAATATATGTAAAGAGCTTAGAATCATGGATGGCAAATAGTGAGTTTGTAATAAGTGTTAGCTATTATCATAGTAATGTTATTGGTATTTAAAAAATGGTGATCAGTCAAGGACATGGCTGTTATATTGCAAAATAACTAACATTCTTAACTACTTCATCTTCCCCTATAACTGGACTTCTACATGTGGGCAAATTATTATCAATAAATAGCAAGGATAGAACTGTGTATTCTTAATCACTATATTTCTATTTCCTTTTTGAGTCCATGTCACCCCATATTCACAAGTGGTAACATCTTACACTCCTTCTTCTCCTTAATTAATTCTACTTTCATCCCCTTCCCCAATGCACACACATACACACACACACACACTCAAACCTCAAGCACTATACAAATCTCTTTCAATTCAAACTGCCAAATATTTTATGCCACATCCTTTCCTTTCCCTTCTCATTATAATTACACATTGGATACATTCAATAAATTTTGTTGATGATGATATGACTGAATATTTAATAGTATAGTGATCTTCTATTAGTAAATTCTATTTATTATTATTTCAAAAGTATAAATGCAAGTCATATATGCTTCATTCATTCACTCACACAGCAAATATTTTTGAGAGCTATTTTTGAGGGTCTTAATCCTGTTACTGGAATCCCTTATAAACAGAATAAAAGAATAAACAGACAGATGGAAAGAAATCCAAAGGAAGCAAGAAGTTGAAATCTATGAAACCTGGAAGAGAAGGGAGATGCCAGAATAGGCCCCCATATATATTGCCATGTGACAAGCTAAGAACCAAGAATTACCAGCAGCCAGCCCCAGAATGCTACAGTATTTGGGAAGAAAGCACTGCTTTGATTATGCCTTAACAAGGACTTTCTTTTAGCCTCAAAACTGTGAGCAAATAAATTCCCATTTTTAACCAACCCACATCATGGTGTTTGTTTGTGTATCCTAAAAAACAAAAACAACTACATAGCCTCAAATGTCACTTCCAGCTCTAATATTCTATGGAACCAAGGCAAAAATAGCTCTCTATGATTAGAGGCTTATGGAATTAAGAATAGGCTGAAAATATAATGCTTTCTAAAGTAATTACTTGAAGGGTATGAACAAAATTGCTATTTCTGGATATTTCAAAGTGGTCAGCTTGCAGCTAGATTTTATTATTATCTTGAAGTAATGTTCTGTGTCTCTCCCCTTCCTTTTTTGTGTGATGCACTTTCATGTTTTATACTTTTATTATATGGACTGCCATAAAGAGTAAAATGTGGTCTGCTTTCCTGGAACACTATGTATAGAGAAATTCTGAAGTGATAATCTTGGCTCCTGATTGATCAATGGATCAATTGAACAATGACTGACCTACAACTGAAAAACCATAGACTAGACCAAAAAGACTATATTTTAAGTCCCACCTTTTCCTTCAGCGTTATATTCAACAGCAGGAATTCTTATGTCCTCTCTGAGGCTCAAATTCATCACCTGTAAAATGCTGACCTTCACAACTGGCAGACACAACCCCAGGTTGGCTGTTTATCTATGTCTAGCAATGCAAAATAAACATTGCTATTCCTTCTTTTTCAGATGAGACAGCAGAGACTCAGAGAGGTTAAAAGAAATAGGCTGAAAATATGATGCAAACCCCAAAGTTTGACATGCATTTTGGTGTAGTTGTTGTTACTGCTGGATCACTGCACCCAAGTATTAGGGTTTTAGCCCTAGTTGATTACAGTAACAGAAACAAAATAGACTTTGATGATGAGTAGATACTTTCATACTCCTTCATTTGAGATATAGAGAGAAAAAATTAAGATAGTGGCACTTGTTTTTCCACTAAATGTTAAGCAGTGATATGAATGGTCTGTGTCTATCTTATCACCACTGAGTATCTTCAGCTCATAGGACAATGCTTCACACACAGCAGGAGTTCAGTGAGTAGAGTAGTAGGTGAGTCCAACAATGCACTCACATAAAGTGCCTGATCAAATCATTACAAAATTAAAGAAAAAGCCATACAGTTTGCCCTCTATGTCTAGCAATGCAAAATGTATATAGGCTCATGACTATGGTTTTTAATTTTGATGAGGTCCATTTATCTGTTTTCTATTGTTGCTTGTGTTTTGGATATAAAGTCTAAGAAACCATTACCAGCACGAGTTCCTGAAGATTCTTCCCTATGTTATCTTCTAGGATTTTGATAGTTCTAACTCTTATATTTAAGTCTTTGATTTATTTTGAGTAGGTTTTTGTATGTAGTGTGAGGTAGGGGATTCACATCTTTTTTTGTGCAAAAGAAGATCCAGTTTTCCCAACACCATTTGTTGAAGAGACTATTCTTTCCCAACTGAGCAGTCTTTGCTGCCCTATTAAAAACAAGTTAGCCATAAATGTGAGGGTTGATTTCTGACTTCTCAATTTTTTTCCATTGGTCTATGTCTGTCCTTGTGCCAGTACCATGCTGTTTGATTACTGTGGCTCTGTAATAAGTTTTAAGATCAAGAAGTGTGAGTCCTCCAACTTCATTCCTCTTTTTCAAGATGGTTATAGCTATTCAGAGCCCTTTACCTTTCCATATAAATTTGAAGATTGGCTTTTCCATTTCTGCAAAGAAGATTGTTGGAATTTTTATTGGGACTGCATTGAATCTACAAATTGCTTTGGGTATTATTGACATCTTAACAATATTTTGTCTTCCAATCCATGAACACAGAATATCCTGCCATTAATTTAGTTACTCTTTAAATTTTTTTAGCAATGTTTTTTAGTTTTCTGTATACAAGTCCTTTACATCCTTGGTTAGACTTATTTCTACATTTTTTATTCTTTTAGCTGCTATTGTGAATGGATTTTTTTTTCTTGGTTTCTTGTTCCAACTCTTTACAGGTTGTGTTTAAAAACACTGCTGGTTTTTGGGTGTTGATCTTGTACCCAGCCCCATTGCTGAATTCATTTATTAGCTCTGGAAGCTTTGCTGTGGATTTTTCAGGATTTTCTATATATAGGATCATATCATTTGCAAATAGGGAGAATTTTTCTTCCTCCTTTCAATTTTAAGCATTTTATTTCTTTTTAATGCCTAATTCCTCTGCAAGAACTTCCAGTACAATGTTGAATAACAGTGGTAACAGTGGGCATGCTTGTCTTGTTTCTGATTTTAGAGGAAAAGCTTTAAGTTTTTTAGTATTAAGTAGGATGTTAATCCTTCTTAGGCTTTACATTTATGCCCTTGATAATATTGGGGAAGTTTCCTTCTATTCCTAGGGTTTCCAGTGTTTTTTTATCAAGAAAAGATGCTGTATTTTGTGAAATGTCTTTTTTGCATTGATTGAAATGATCATGTGGTTTCTTTTTCCTTCATTCTGTTTATGTGGCGTATTACATTACTTGATTTTCTTAAATTGAACCATCCTTGCATACCAGGGATAAATCCTACTTGATCATGGTATATAATTCTTTCAACATGCTGTTTGATTCAGTTCTTACTATTTTGATGAATATTTTTGGATCTATATTAATAAGAGACATTGATCTGTAGTTTTCTTTTCTTGTGGTATGTTTTTCTGGCTATGATATGAGGGTGATGTTGTTGATGTAGTAGAATCAGTTAGGGAGTATTCCCTCCTCTTCAATTTCTTAGAAGAGTTTTGAGCAGAATTGGAGTTGTCTTCTTGGAGTGTTTGGTAGAATCTCCCTGTGAAGCCATTTGGTCCAGTGCTTTTCTTTGTTGGGAGGTTTTCTTTTATTGGTTTTATCTCTTTACTAGAAATTGGTTTGTTGATATCTTCTATTACTTCTTGAGTCAGTGTAGGTAGTTTGTGTGTTTCTAAGAATTTGTCCATTTCATCTAGGTTATCTAATTTATTGACATTAAACATCCTCTTATAGCCCTTTTAATTTCCACAGGGTCAGTAGTATTGTCTCCCTCTTCATTTCTGATTTTCTTTATTTGTATCCTCTCTCTATCTTTTTCTTTCTCATTGTAACTAAAGATTTGTTGATTTTATCGATCTTTTCAAAGGATCAACTTTTGGTTTTGTTGATTCTCCCTATCATTTTTCCTTTTCTATTTCATTCATCTCTGCTCTAATCTTTGTTATTTCCTTCCTTCTTCTTGCTTTGCGTTTAATTTGCTCTTCATTTCCTAGTTCCCCAGTTTTGAGTTTAGGTCTATGATTTCACCCTCAACTTACTTGTATCTTTGACTTTAATGTGAGTCTCTTGCAGACAGCATATCATTGGGTCATGATTTTTTATCCAGTCTGCCAATATCTGCCTTTTGAGTGGAGAGTTTAATCCATTTACATTTAAAGTCACTACTGATAATACTAGACTTTCCTCTGTCATTTTGCTATTTAGCCTTTTTAAAGTCCTATACCTTTTTTGCTCCTTTCTTCCTCCATTAATGCCTGCTTTCATATTTATTTAATTTTTTTGTGTTATGCCATATTGATGCCTTCTCATTTCTATTTGTATGTATTTTCATCTGTTTTCCTTCTGGTTAACATGAGTTAAAATTTAACATTCTAAATAAAACGATCATATTTGGTTTGATACCAACTTAACTTCAATAGAATGCACATATACATTTCCTATACTCCTCTGTCCCCTCACCTTTTATTGTACTTGTTACCACTTATATCTTTGTACATTGTATGCCAAAAACCTTATATTTATCATTACTCTTCATGCATTTGCACCTGTAGGAAGTAAGAAGCGGAGTTACATACCAATCAATACAGTACAATAATACTGACATTTATAATTACCCAAAAAGCTACACTTACTGCAGTTCTTTATTTCATTATGATGCTTTGAACCACTGTCTAGTGTCCAATCATTTCAGTCTGAAGAACTCCCTTTCACATTGCCTGTAGAGCAAGTAGATCTAGTGATGAATTTCCTCAGCTTTTGTTTATCTGACAATGTCTTAATTTTACCCTTGTTTGTGAAAAAGAGTCTAGCCAGATATAAAATTCTTGGCTGGCAGTTGTTTTCCTTCAGCACTTTAAGTATTTCAACTCACTGTCTTCTTGCCTCCATGGTTTCTGATGAGAAATTGGCTCTCTATCTACTTGGGACTCCCTTATACATAACACATTGCTTTTATCTTGCAACTTTCAGAACTCTCTCCTTGTCCTTTGCATTTGATAGTTTAATCAATACATGATGGGGTGTATTTTTCTTCATGTTTATCTTGTTTCATGTTCTCTGAGCTTTTTGGGTGTGTGTATTCATGTTTTTTCTTAAGTTTGAGAAGTTCTCTGTCATTATTTCTTTGACTATACCTTCTGCCCTTTTCTTTCTTTCTTCTCCATTTGAGACTCACATCACACAGCTTGATGCTATCAAACTGTCAGGCTATGCTTGCTTCTTAATTATTTTTGCTTGTTAATATAATTTTTTTTTCTTTCGGTTCCTCAGCTTGACTCATTTCAAGTGTCTTGTCTTCAAGTTCACTGATTCTTTCTTCTGTCAGCTCCAATCTGCTCTTGAAACCCTCCTGATCATTTTTCATTTCAGTTATTGTGGTCTTCAACTCCAGTAGTTCTGTTTGGTTGCTTCTCAAAATTTTTATATCTTTACTTAGACTCTCGTATTGTTCATTCATTGTTTTCCTGATATCCTTTAGTTCTTTCTCTGTACTTTCTTTCATCTCCTTTAGCATTTTTAAGATCATTTTTAAAAGGCTTTCTTCAGTATTTCCACATTCTCATCTACTTTGCTGGTGTTTTCTATATTTTTATTCTCTTCCTTTGAATAAATGATCAGGTCATGTTACTTTGTCTGTCATGTACTCTTTTGTGGCACTCTGTACATTTTACTATTTTAACATTTTAATGCTGGAATTTACTCCCTGGGATGACTGTTTCTTGGTTTTGTAACCAGCTGGTGATAAGGAAAATTTTCTTTAGCTTCAGCCCTCCTATCAGGAAGGTCTGCCCAACATGAATGCAGTGTACATGGTTTTCCCTGTGTTTCTGGGCCTCTGTCTTGCCCAGAGTTTTTTCTTGTTGATTGATTTGGAGTTCCCCTGTTTAAAGGAATTTGGTTGTCCTTTCTGTTTTCCAGGGCAAAAACCTCCCTATCATGGATATTTGAAGCTGACAAACCTTTGTCCCAGACTATCTGTCTCTATAGTTTTTCACACTTCATTTGTTGTCTCATGCTGCTTTTGCCTGGAAGGGAAATTCTGGAAGGAGGGTGTCACTGGGAGGACTTTCCCATGTCAGTCTTTCCCATGCACAATAGGGCCAAGAACCCATGAAGGGAGCACAGACTAGCTCCAAAGTGCCCTGTAGAGGGGGTCAGGAAAGGTGCCCAAAACTTTCCCAACAGCTTCCCAAAGATGAAGTTTCCTGGCCTGCCCATCAAATGCAGCCTTCAGCTAACTGTTTCCCTCAGCCCTGAAGAAGCATTTTGTCTTTAAACTCCACTGCTTCCCCCTATCAATGTCAATGAAAGGTTGAAACAATGGCTGCCATAGCCTTTGTTGAGGGCCATGTTGAAACAATCACTGTCGCCACCTTTGTCGGGGGCAGACTGAAAGAATAGCTGGCCTCAGCCAGGACCCAGCAATCTGAATTTGCTAATCAAAAGCTACGATCAGTGATCAGCTGTGCCCACCCCTATTCTAGGGGAAGTGGGTTTTTATGTTCCTTTCTGTCACCAACAGCTAGACAGGGACTAGACACCATGGCAGCCTGCTGCAAGTATGTGGGATGGGTGCCAGTAGCCACCACAGAGCAATTTACAGTTCTTTACCATAAATTATCATATTCTTCCTCTTTTTCTTCCCTGGATTCTGTACAGTGTTCTTATGTCCTCTGGAGTTTCAAAATAGTTCCTGCTTGTTTAATAGTTGTTTTGGAGGAGGAAATGAACTCTGGAGCTCCCTACTCTGCCATCTTCCCAGGAAGTCTCATTAAATACCATTTTTTAAGTCCCCAGCTTCAACTAGAAAGTCAATTGCTTTTGCATGAGTAGTATATTAATCCCCCCAATTATCCTTCCATCATATCCAAGATAGAGTCAATTTTGTGGTCTAGTTATTGGATCAGTTCACTCTTCATAATAAGTAAGGGAATTTTCCCATGTTTTACACTCTCAATTTGAAGAAATCTTCCCATACCTCTCCCAACACATTTTAGTTGGCTCTCATCTTAGCTTACCATCAAATTTATGAGCTGTGAGCTTTCATTTCCACTAACAGCTGTGTTGGTATTCCCTGGATCCACTGCAATAATAGTTAAGAAGAAATTCATAAGTGCATGGCTTTGAAAGACAGTGGTAGATTCATGAGACTAAAGAAAAGAAAGAACATTTCTATTTCCTTTGGGTTTGATTTTAACCAGACTCTAGACTGACAAACTTTTCCAGTCAAATGGGACTACTCTAAATACCAGCATATTGTGTTTGTTTTTTCTTACACTTGATTTTAATATTTCATTTTTTAGCTAGAAACTATAAGGCATCATTCAACAAATATTTAATAGGATGTTATGTGCTAAGTCCTGGTGAAGATAGAAAGAAAATATAAGGGAATGGCAATATGTTGAAAGGAAGACCATAAAGAAGAAGTGGAAAGATCAGGGTAGAATTAATGACATGAGTTGGGTCAAAATTTAAGAATAATTGGGAGGTATTTTGACTAATGGAAAGGAAGTGATTGGCAAATAAAAGAAAGCCAGCCAAATTGGGAAATATTAGGAAATCATGGTTAAATGGAACTTAATTGCCAAATTTTAAAGTCCCTTCAAAATCCAGCTAAGGAATTTAGTCTTTATGCCCTGGATAAGAATTCATTCAAGGATTCCAAATAATAAAGAAACATCAAAGAAGTGATATTTAAGACTTATCTAGCAACATTAGGTAGTCTAGTTTAAAGAAAAGTAGCTTTGAGGCAGGGGGACTAATAGAATGAAATTTCCTGGGAAGATAGAATGAGTGTGCATGTCCTTTGATATTCAAAAGGTCTGACTTAAATCCCAGTATGGCCTCAGTTTACTTAGCTTCTCTGTGGTTTCACAGGACCCCCATATATAAAATGAAAAAAGAATTTAAAACACAAAAGTTTGTGCTCAAGATTAAATCAGATAGTATATGTAAAATGCCTAGTAATTTGAATTCTCTCAGTTTTGTTTATTGGGAAATGTCTTTATTTTGACTTCATTTTTGAAAGATATGACAGTTTGAATTTGTGAATCCCCAAAAAAGGATTGTGTTGTTGAACTGATCCATGCCTGTGTGTGAGACCCTTTGATTGCATCAGATTCAATTAAGGGACCCTGATTAGATCACCTGATTAGAAAACTTCTAATTGGACTATGTCAGTGAGGTGTGACTCGGGTTGGGTCTCCATCCTCTTGCCGGGCCTTATATAAATAGAAACACAGAGGAAGACACATACAAAGAAAAGGAGCTGCCATTTTGATCCTGTCATGTGAGAGGACTTCAGGAAAACAGAGAAGCCCCAAGAGGCTGAGAGGTCTCAGAGTGTGGAATCAGCAGAGCACAGAGGCACAGAAAGAAGCCTCTGAGGGGTTCTGTTTAGCACTATGTGTTGCTGTCTTAATTGAAACTTGCTTATTTAATTTTGCATTTCTTTTCCCAAAAGCAGAAATTTGTTTAAAATCTCCAGTCTTCATTATAACTTGAATACAATTAAAATGTATTTACATTGATGTTGGGGCCCCTATTCATTCTCCCATAGACGAGGCGATATTGTACAGTGTTTCATATCATCTGGATTCATACACAGATTCATCTTTTTGATAGCAGTGTGATCTTAGACAAGTTATTTAAAATCTTTGTGTCCCAGGTTCTTCATCTTAATTCAGCATAATATCATTTTCCTATAGTCATAGTAAGAGTACATTAAATATTTAAGGGATGGATGATGAATAAGTGAGGCTTTCAGCTTAGGAAAAAATAACCAGCTATTCTTTGTTATTTTCAAGATTTTTGATTGGTCCACCATATACATAGCCATAAGTTTCAGGTGGCAAGGGCATCAAGAACTTCCTGCAAATGGACTACAATCTTTAAGAGGTGTCTGTGTCCCTAGCTCATCATTTATATACAATAAATCTAATTTATGTATTCTCACAAAAGCTAATGAGAATTAATGATCCAAAGATTCTCTTGAATTCAGAGTACAGGCATACCCCGTTTTATTTAACTTCACTTTAATGTACTTCATAGATACTGCACTTTTTACAAATTGAGGGTTTGTGGCAACCTTGTATCGAGCATGTCTATTGGCACCATTTTTTTCAAAACTTGTGCTCACTTCATGTCTCTGTGACATTTCAGTAATTCTCATAATATTTCAATCTTTTTCATTATTTCTATATCTGTTATGGTGATCTGTGATCAGTGATCTTTGATGTTACTATTGTAATTATTTTGGGGTGCCACAAACTGCACCCATATAAGCCAGCAAACTTAATCAATAAATGTTGCATGTGTTCTGACTGCTCCACCAACTAGCCATTCCCCCATCTTCCTCCCTCTCCTCAGGGGTCCTTATTCTTTGAGACACAACAATATTGAAATTAGGCCAGTTAATAACCCTACAATGGCCTTTCAGTGTTCAAGTGAAAGGAAGAGTTGCACATCTCTCACTTTAAATTGAAAGCTACAAATGATTAAGCTTAGTGAGGAAGGGCATGTGGAAAGTCAAAACAGGATGAAAGCTAGGCCTCTTGTGCCAAACAGCTAACCAAGTTGTGAATGCAAAGAAAAAGTTCTTAAAGTGCTACTTTAGTGAACACATAAATGATAAGAAAGTTAAACATCATTATTGCTGATATTAAAGAAAATTTTAACTGGTCTGGATGGAAGATCAAACCAGCTACAACATTCCCCTAAGCCAAAGTCTAATCCAGAACAAAACCCTAACTCTCTTCAACGCTATGAAGGCTGAGACAGGTGTGGAAGCTGCAGAAGAAAAGTTGGAGGCTGGCAGAGGTTGGTTCATGGGATTTAAGGAAAGAAACCATCTCCATAACATAAAAGTTTAAGGTGAAGCAGCAAATCCTGCTGTAGAAGCTGCAGCAAGTTATCCAGAAGATCTAGCTAAGATCATTGATGAAGATGGCTACACTAAACAACAGATTTTCAATGTAGAGGAAACAGCTTTCTATTGGAAGAAGATACCATTCTAAGACTTTTATAGCTAGAAAGAAGTCAATACTGGCTTCAAAGCTTCAAATGACAGGTTGACTCTCTTGTTAGGGGCTAATGCAGCTAGTGACTTTAAGTTGAAGTCAATGCTCATTTATCTTTCCAAAAATCCTAGGCCCCTTAAGAATTATGCTAAATCTTCTCTGCCTGTGCTCTATAAATGGAACAACAAAGCCTGAATGACTGCATAGTTGTTTACAATATGGTTTACTGAATATTTTAAACCCACTGTTGAGACTTACTGCTCAGAAAAAAAGATTTCTTTCAAAAGATTACTTCTCAGTGACAATGCACCTGGTTACGGAAGAGCTCTGATGGAGACGTCAATGAGATGAATATTGTTTTCATGCCTGCTAACAACATCCATTCTGCAGCCCGTAGAGCAAGGAGTCATTTCAACTTTCAATTCTTATTATTGAGAAATACATCCCGTACGGCTATACTACCATAGAGAGTGATTCCTCTGATGGATCTGGGCAAAGCAAATTGACAACTTTCTGGAAAAGATTCACCTTTCTACATGCCATTAAGAACATTTTTGATTCATGGGAGGAAGTAAAAAAAATGTCAACATTTAAAAAAATTTTTAAAGTTGATTCCAACTTTCATGGATGACTTTGAGGGGTTCAAGACTTTAGTACAGGAAGCAACTACAGATGTGGTAGAAATAGCAAGAGAACTAGAATGAGAAGGGGAGCCTAAAAGTGTGACTGAATTGCTGCAATTTCATAATAAAGCTTGAACAGATGAGAAGTTGCTTCTCATGAATGAACAAAAAAGCGGTTTCTTGAGATGGAATCTGCTCCTGGTGAAGATGCTGTGAACATTGTTGAAATGACAACAAAGGATTAAGAATAGTAAATAAACTTAGTTGATAAAGCAGCAGCAGGGTTTAAGAGAATTGACTCCAATTTTAAAGAAATTCTACTGTGGATTAAATGATATCAAACCTCATTGCATGCTACAGAGAAATCTTTCGCAAAATGAAGAGTCAACCAAAGCAGCAAACTCCATTGTTGTCTTATTTTAAGAAATTGCCACAGTCATCCCAACCTTTGACATCCAGCAAACTGATCAGTCAGCAGACATCAACATTGAGGTAAAGCCCTCAACGGGCAAAAAGATTACGACTTGCTGAAGGCTCAGATTATGGTTAGCATTTTTTAGCAATAAAATATTTTTTAATTAAGGTATGTACATTGTTTTTTTAGACATAATTCTGTTGTACACTAAATAGACTACAATATAGCATAAATTTATAAGCATTGGGAAACCAACAAATTCATGTAATTCCCTTTATTAAAATATTCATTTTATTGTGATGGTCTGGAACTGAACCTGCAATATCTCTGAGGTATGCCTGTAATCCACACCCATATTTCAGTGGCACAAAACATAAATGCATTTGGGTATTTCTCGTCACTTATCATTCCCTTTTCCCCTTGAAGTTAATCATTTAGCCACATTGCCTGTCTTGCCTTCCTCCTCTCTCTCATCCTGACCAGTCCACATACACACTGAAAGAAATATCTGTATTCACATTTCATATTTAGCCATTTGAGAAGTCCTTGTATTTGAAAATAGATTTCCTAAAAGAAAAAACATTTAATCAAAAATATAATAGCAGCATATTCTATGCAAAAAAAAAATCTTTTTGGAAGAAAATAGTTGGCATATTGGTTTCCTTAAGTATTCAGCACAACAAACATGAACTGATCTTAGTCCAAAACTTAAGCTAACTCTGGAATGACACCACTTGGGTTTGAAACTCAACTGGTATCTGTGCCTTTTTGTCATAAGTTACTTCTCTGAGACTTTGTTTTCTCATCTATAGTGAGGGGATAATAGTATTTTTCTCACTGGCTTGTTGCTGGGATTAAATGATATAATTAAAGCATTTATTATCACAGTACATGGCACATAATAATATGTTATTAATATTCCTATTCTACTATGTATTAGGACCTGGGAACATTTATATAGAAACGGGCAAACACTTTAATGGAAATATGTAAAAAGTACTAGAGAATTTAGATAAGAGATCAAGGAAGGAAGAAGGCAATGCTAGTGCCATTTTCATTTTACAGATGTGGGAGCTGAGGCTTGGAGATGTTAAGAACTGGAAGTGGGTTAATTTCCTACAAATTTTCAGCAAACTTCAACTTCTCAAATATATAATTTGCCAAATGCTCAATTTGTTTCATTTACCAAAGGTACTGATTTAAGGAAAATGGTTTTAATAGCTTCAATAGAGGAGGAAACAGTATCAAACAGGAATATCTTAAGAGCTTCAAAACGAGAGTGAATTTTGATTTCTGATTTTATTAAAATTTTATTCAAACCAGTGTCACCATTTCTTATGGAAATGTCTCCGTTTCTAGTGATTTCTAAACCTACTTTACCATTGTTTCTGTTTTGTCAGATTTTAGCAATTTTAGAATTTTTAGGATTTATCTTAGTCAACTCAAAATTATTTCTTCACATTTTCTTATTTATGGCCAATAAGTATGAGAAGTACTATTCATTATAGTCTACAAGAGCAAAATGTTCAGAACAATCTTACTTTCTCTACAAATGTTGAACTTATTATTTTATATCCAATATTTCAACAAACTTCTAACACAGTTGTTTATCCCAATTGTCCCTTATCAGCAAATAAAATTTCTGCATTCCCTATGTGATAAGATTTTTTTCAGGTTATTAGGATGCTTTAAACTTAAGCTTAAATTCTTAATTTAATTTAAATAGTTAATGTAATTAGATCTTACTTCAATTAAAATAACTGAAAATTGAGCCTAATTTAAAATATTTAATTCAATTAAAAATTGAAATCCAATTTAATTTTAATTTAAAATTAAAATTTAATTTGTATTTTGATTATTCAAGATACATCTGAACTTAAATTTTAAATAGCTACAGATATAAATTGAAAGCTGATATGCTATTTGAGATGTTGGCAGCAGAATATTAAAAGTGTTTAAAGTGTGAAAAAGACAAAGTGACATTCACATGCATCTGAAAGAAAACTAAATTCACACACCAAAGAAAAAGCTGAAACAAACCTATGGTGTATGAAAAACCAAAATGTTGGTTGGAAAACAGAATTTCTTATGGAAATTTTTAATCTTTTTTTTAAATTCTTTGCCCATTTCTCAGCTAGCATATCTACCTTAGTATATTTTCTATTCCTCTTAAGCCTAATAGTAAACATTTTTGTCAAGACTATCCGGAGTAAATTTGGTTACTTGGTTATATGGATAACTGATTAGCAGGAGAATTGACCTGCTTCCTCTGTAACTTTCCCAACGTTACTCGGTGACACCCAGCTTTAGAACCAAAAACTGCCTGATGATGCTCTTTTTGTGCCCTATTTCAGATAAAATGAGTCAAAGAAACTCAAATGGAAAGTCTCACATGGTTAGTCTATCTTTGCCATGTTTACATGGTCATAAATGACCAGGTTTTGTCAATTTAACCAGAAAATTTAAGGAAAACGTTATGTTTTTCTTCGGGCAATTCATGTTAAAGGGTATGTCTCCTTTTAATGTTCTTAACAGTCTTAGCTAAATATTCTCTCTTTTTAATCAAACAAGAAGGAGTTCCATTTTCTGGTTCCCCAGTGTTTTACCAGAGATTACATTAGTTACCTCTTCAAAGAGCCAAACCTTTTAAACATGCCATAATATTTTTTATGGCTGTTTTCACTCCTTAAAGGAGTTGGTAAAATTCTCTCTTTTAGAAGAAAAGCATGATGCACCAAGGAGAAAAAACGTATTTTCATGGGTAACCAAAGAAACAGAAAAACAAACAATGGTTACCTCTTTCTTCTAAAATTTAACAGTTTGTCTCATTATTTTGAATATAAGGCTAATGTTTATAAAACTACTGTCACCAAGGTTTGTGAAAAAATGTTACTAAAATACATATTTATAAAATCTCTTTTCAAGAGTTAAATAAATCCCTATTTACTGAAAAGAAATGTCATACTTTTCACTGATTTATTTCCTTCCTGTAATATTAATAAAAGACATTTTAGAAAAAGCCAAGAAAATTAGGAAAGAGCAAGGAATGGTGCACCACACTGTGTGTAGGTGTTCAGTAAATGGCATTTTATGTTGATAAGGAGGAGGAAGAGAAAAAGGAGGGGGACGTGTAATTCTCAGTACATTAGTTTTCTTAATTTATGCAGTAAGATAGAATTATTTAGTCACACCTCTGTATTTAATGTAAAATCAATGATGAGGCAATTACTAAAATATAAATCAGGCAGAAGAGAATAAAAACTAAGATCTATTTTTTAAATCATATTTCGGTAAAGAGAGAAGAAAATACTATTTCACATTCCATGATGTGTTTTAGGAATAAAGAGGATTCAGAATTTTTTTTAAGCATTATGGCATGTCAACATGATTGTTATTTTAGATACCAATTATTGAGTGCCAGATTATGTGCCAGAAATATATTAATTTATTTAATCTTCCAGGTAATATTATCACCACTATTTTATAGAAGAGAAAACTGAAAATCAAAGCAGTTAAGAACCTTGTCCAATGTCTAATGGCTTGTAAGCAAAAGTCAAGATGGGTAGCCAGTAATAACTCTGAAGCCGGAGTAGAAATAGATGTACATCTTTGCTGTTGTTTCACCTCAAGACGCAGTGTCACTTAGTGATTTATAGAGCGTGAACTCTAGCGCCAGGCTGCCTGTGCGTGAATCCTGGCTCTGCCACTTACTACCTATGTGACCTTGGACAAGTTACTTAACATCTCTGTGCTTCAGTTTCCTCATCTGCAAAGTGCGTTATTTTGAGGACTGAATGATTTACTGCACATAAGGTAATCAGATCAGTACCTGGTCCTTACTCGTACAATATAATTGTTAGCGTTTATTATTATTTCTTGCCCAGGATCTATTCCTCTTTTTGTGGAAAATACAACTCACATTTTTCCTTGGGGAACCATCCCTCCAATTTTCTTAGCCCAAATGATTTGAATAGGATAACTCCATCCTGGTTTCAGACATAAAAATATGCCCCAAGCCTACCCACTCAGAGCAGTGAATCCCCACTACCATAGACATTGGTTCAACGACGGGCTCAGGACACAGGTCGTCCAATGAAATTTGATTCTGGGACTTTCAAGGGACCGTTGGGAAGAAAGAAGCTCTTTTTCAATTGGACTGAGAGCCATGAGACTGTAAGCTTGGCATTTCCTTTCAGGAAGCACCATGAGGAAAGAGAATACTTGAGAATGAATTCCATGTGGGACAGAGCAGACATAAGTGACAGAGAAGTAGAGAACCAGCTCCAAAGGCATCATCTGAGCCCCTGGATCCAGCTTTGACTGACTGTGAACTTTAAAGGTAAATGAACCAACCTAACCTTTTGCTTAAGTCAATTTGATTTGGGTTTTCTGTATCTTGCAAACAAAGGTGTCCTGATACCTCTACTATTCTCTTTATATATATATAAATGTTAAGCCTCTTTATATATATATATATATATATAAATGTTAAGCCTCTATTCATTTTGTGCTATTACTCCCTCCCCTCCACAATAAAAAGTGATCCAGAACTATGAACAGTGCTAAATTTTTAACATAAAATACATCATTTGGTCCCCACGCTTATGTCCATGTTATAGAGGAGGAAGCTAGGGTCTTGAGAAGCTAAGTAAATTTTCTAAATTCTTATTCCTGTTCATTTACTATATATTACTTCATTTTAAAAAGTATTTAAGTGACTTATCCAGAGACAACTAGCTTCTGGACAGTAAGGATTGAAATTATGGTCATAAAATGAAAGGAAGCTAGGTAAAATATTAAGAACACAAACGCATAATGTCCTGAACATATTTTTTAAAGTAGGCCCACAAATTTGGCTCTAAGCATCCTAGTGGCCAATGAAAAACTTTAAACAGCTACAATATTGACAGGATGCATAAGAATAACTAAACCAGTTGCTAAAAGAAACTGATTTCTGATACTGAGGTGTAAGAGATTTTGTGCCATGGGATCTCAAAGAGAACATTTAATAATGAACAATGTCCTTAACTACCCACTGTAGCAAGTTTCATGAGATGGTTTCTCCTAAGGGTCCTTAATGACAGCTTCAGAGAGCAGTTCTGTAAATGTAAATATCTGCATAATATGGTAAGAAAGAGGAAGAGCTGATTCTAAGACAACAGATAGCATTGGGCCAAAATGTTCTATTTAACGTAGTAGGGGTCAGTCTTGGCTTGACCTGCCGCCTTTCCCTGTGGCCCACAAATACACTCTGTGCTCAGAACCAGTTGTGTCGTCCTGGCAGTATAAAGCATAACCCCCTAGGCGATAAGGGGACTGCTGGTGCATTTCTTCCCCTACTGTCCCTAACACAGGTAAATATTCACTGGAGACAGCCTGACTCTGGTGGGCAGGTTTTACAACATCCAGTTCACACCCCGGTAGTGGTAGAATATTTGTCCCAGGTGGGGAGGGAGTGGGTTCCTCCACTGTGGCAGCACATGACCACAAGAGAGGGGTACTGTGCATAAAATATCTCTCCGCCTCTGCCATGGATTCAGACCTGTTGGCTTTGGGAAACCACCACCCACTAGCGAAGATGACCTTTCTATGTCTCTTCTCTATGTGAGTTAAACATCTTTCCACCAGATCTTGCGTGAGTCATGACTGCCCTGACACCTGTCCTGGATTGGACTGACATCCCTTAAGGTGTCCCTCCTTCTGACTGACACTTAGAGAAAGAATATATATGTTTTGCCATTAAATTACATGAAAAATTTAAAGGCTGTATTAGTCAGCTAAAGGGGTGCCGATGCAAAGTACCAGAAATCTTTTGGCTTTTATAAAGGGTAATTATTTGGGGTAAAGCCTACAGTTACAAGGCCATAAAAAGTACAACTCAAGGTTGCTTTCCCACCAAAGTCTGTTGCCACATGTTGAAGCAAGATAGTCACTGATCTCTGCCTGGTCTCTCCTTCGTGTGCTTCCTTTTCCTCTTGAGGCTCCGTGGGCCCGGCTTCTTCCCAATCTCGGCTGTAGGCTGGCACAGGCTTGTCCCTCAGGGCTTCCTCTCTCTCAGCTGCAAGCTATCAGGCAAATAGCTTGTCTTTCCCAGGGGCCCCAGGATAAAAATGGCAGAGCTCTCTCTCTTGCCACGTGTCTTTTTGAGTGTCTGTTTATATCAGCCCACCAAGGGGGCCGGTACTCAACCCAAGTTAAGCCTCACTGACTAGTCCAATCAGAAGCTCTAAATTGATTTTATTAAGTAAACTTAATCAGAGGCCCCTTACTGAATTTAATGCAATCAAAGGGTATCACACCCAGAGGAAAAGATTAGTTTACAAACATAATCTTTCTCTTTTTGAGATTCATAAAATAATCTCAAACTGCCAGAAAGGCATATGGAAATGTAAGTGTAAATAAGAATTCTCCTCTGGTATGTGGCCCTCTTCTATGCCTTTCACCTATTGACAGTGACATGGCCACAGGCACATCTTGCAGCTGCCCTGGTAGCCAAATTGAGATGTTCCCCTATGCAGTCTCCAAACAATGGGTCACTGGAACCTTCTAAATTTGAACGTATCCCTTGCTCCACTTATTTGGATGTTGCAGAAGGCAACTGGATGTGACATCAACAGAATGGAACCTAAATTCTATAGCTCTCAAGAAAAGGCAATTAAGAAAAATTTTACAGACCTGTTTGAATTCTCCTGCTTCACTGAATGATCAAGTCCTCAATTCTTCTAGATAAAGGAAAAGAAAAAAATAAAAGGAATATTCTGTTAGGGTGTTTGGTGTGAGCATCAAATGTTATCATAAAATTCAAGGATTTTTTTCTTCCCTTTCCCATGAGTTGCCATGAAGTCATCCCCCTCTTCATAAATCTTATCCATTAAATGAAGATAGATCAAGGGGCAGAGAAACTTACAACTGAAGAGTAAGCCCACACTTAACATATGGCTTCACATCTAGACTCTCTGGCTCCACAGAAATGAGGCTTTTGGAAGCATAATTTTATATACCAATTTAAAATTCCAAATGCTACTGAAGCAAGAATTACTCTTGATTATAATTCCTTAGTATTACTATATGTGAGAAAGATAAATTTAATGTGAGCTTTCTGATTCCTGGCCAGACTGCAAGTCTATGACATGACATGAAAGTTTTGGTGATTGCACTACCTCCTATACCTGTGAAACTATTCCTTACACAATCCAGGGAGAATATTCAGAGAGTTTATACCCTAAGAAAATTTTGGTTTTTTGCATCTGAAAATACTTTGTATAATTTATAGTACAATGTATGTACTAGGTAGGCACTACCATGAAAATAATTCTGTTACTTCAGATTGGTGCAGCCAATACTGTTTAATTCCTAACATCCTCAACATGCAACTATCTCACAACCCCTATCAGTACTAATTGATTAAAATTCTGGAAAAGAAGCAGGGAAAAGAGGTGATGATAAACTAAGAGAGATAAGAAGTTATTAATAGCTATCAAATTAGACAGTTTGCTGAATAAAAAGGATGGAGTTGGCAGGTTCATAATTGCCTCTGATTGACTGATATGACAAATCAAACAATAGAAGATGACATCTCTAAAGAACTCCAAAAAGCAATAAGTCATATACATCAAAACATGAGAGCAGATACTCTTTTTTATTTTTTTAAAACATATATTTTTTGATACATATTGATAAAGCATACAATTTATCCAAAGTGTACAATCAATGGTATTTGGTATAATCACATAGGTGTCTCTGTCCTTATGCCAGTACCATGCTGTTTTTACCACTGTAGCTAAGTAATATGCTTTATTTTTTTTTTTTTAAGATTTTATTGATTTATTCATTTATCCCCCCCTTGCTGCTTGTGCTCGCTGGGTCAGCTAACCACGCCGTGCGGGCGGGCTTGCCTTCACCAGGAGGCCCCGGGAACCGAACCTGGGGCCTCCCAAGTAATGTGCTTTAAAGGCAGCAGGTGAGAGTCCTCAAACTTCAAAATGTCATTTTAAGACATTTTTGGCTATTCGGGGTCCCTTGCCCTTCCAAATAATTTTGATTATTGGCTTTTCAATTTCTGCAAAACAAACGCTGTTGGGATTAATATTGGGATTGTGTTGATTCTGTAAATCAGTTTGGGTAGAATTGACATCTTAACAATATTTTGTCTTCCAAACCATGAACACAGAATGTTCTTCCACTTATTTAAGTCTTCTTCAGTTTCTTTTAGCAATGTTTTGTAATTTTCTGAGTACAGATCCTTGGTTAAGTTTATTTTTAAATATTGATTATTTTAGTCACTATTATAAATGTGTTTTTTTTTTTTCTGATTTCCTCCTCAGATTGACATCAGTAGTATATAGAAATGCGATTAATTTTTGCATATTAATCTTGTATCCCACCATTTTGCTGAACTTGTCTATTAATTCTAGTAGCTTTGTTGTGGATTTTTCAGGATTTTCTAGATATAGGATCATGTCATCAGCAAATAGTGAAAGTTTTACTTATTTCTTTCCTATTTGGGTGCCTTTTATTTCTTTGTCTAGCCTAATTGCTCTAGTCAGAACTTCTAGCACAAAAGTGAATAATAATGGTAAGAATGGGCATCCTTGTTTTGCTCCTGATCTCAGTGGGAAAACTTTCAGTCTTTCACCATTGAATACAATGCTAGCTGTTGGTTTTTCATATAGGCACTTTACCATATTGATAAAGCTTCATTCTATTCCTATCTCTTGGAGGGTTTTTATCAAGAAAGACTGCTGTATTTTGTCAGATGCTTTTTCTGCATCAATCGAGAGGCTCATGTGATATTTTTTTCTTCAATTTATCAATGTGGTTTATTACACTAATTGATTTTTGTGTTGAACCACATTTGCATACCTGGGATAAAACCTACTTGATCGTGGTGTATAATTTTTTTAAGGCGCTTTTGGGTTCGGTTTGCAAGTATTTTGTTGAGGATTTTTGCATCTACACTCATTAAAGGTATTTGTCTGTAATTTTGTTTTTTCATAGTATCTTTATTTGGTTTTGGTATTAGGGTAATGTTGGCTTCATAGAATGAATTTGGTAGCATTCTTTCCTGTTCAATTTTTTGGAAGAGCTTGAGCAAGATCAGTATTTGGTCATCTTTGAATGATTGGTAGAATTCACCTGTGAAACCATCTGGTCCTGGGCTTTTCATCTTTGGGAGGTTTTTGATGACTGTTTCAATCCCTTCACTTGTGATCGGTTTGTTCAGGAATTCTATTTCTTCTAGGGTCAGTGGAGGTTGTTTGTGTGTTTCTAGGAATTTGTCCATCTCGTCTACATTTTCTAGTTTTTTGGTATACAGTTGTTCATAGTATTCTCTTATGATCTCTCTTATTTCTGCCAGGTCAGTGGTATTGTCCACCCTCTCATGTCTGATTTTATTTATTTGTGTCTGCTTTTACTTTTTTTTTTTTTTTTGTCAGTCTAGCTAAAGGTTTGTCAATTTTGTTGATCTCAAAGAGCTAAATTTGGTTTTGTTGTTTCTCTTTATTGTATTTTTGCTCTCAATTTCATTGTTTCTTCTCTGATCATTACTATTTCTTTCCTTTGGCATGCTTTGGGATTAGTTTGCTGTTCTTTTTGTAGTTCCTCTAGGTGTGCAATTAGATCAATTTTAGCTCTTCTTTTTTAATGAATAAGCATTGAGGGCTATAAATTTCCCTCTTAGGACTGCCTTTGCGGTATCCCACAGGTTTTGATATGTTGTGTTCTCATTTTCATTCATCTCAAGATATTTGCTGAATTCTCTTGCAATTTCTTCTTTGACCCACTGATTATTTAATTACCACATATTTATGAATTTTCCCTTTTTCTGTCCATTATTGATTTCTGGCTTCATTCCATTATGATTAGAGAAAGTGTTTTGTATAATTTCAATCTCTTTAAATTTGTGGAGACCACTCTTGTGACCCAGTATATGGTCTATCTTGGAGAAGTATGCATGAGCACTTGAAAAAAAATGCATATCCTGCTGCTTTGCGGTACAATGCTCTATAGATGTCTGTTAAGTCTAGTTCATTTATCATATTATTCAAGCTCTCTGTTTCTTTACTTATCCTCTGTCCAGATGTTCTGTACAATACTGAGAGTGGTGTACTAAAGTCTCCAACTATTATTATAGAGACATCTATTTCTCCTTCAGTTTTGCCAGTGTGTGCCTCATATATCATGGGGCACTCAGAAAGGAGCATAAATATTTAGTATAGTTATCTCTTCTTGCTGAATTGTCCCTTTTATTAATATATAAAGACCTTCTTCATCCCTTACAAGAGCTTTGTATTTAAAATCTATTTTGTCTGATATTAGTATTACTACTCCAGCTCTTTTTTGGTTACTATTTGTGTGGAATAACTTTTTCCAACCTTTCCCTTTTAACCTGATCGTGTCCTTACATCTCAGGTGAGTCTCTTGTAGACAACATATAGAAAAATACATATATATATATATATATATATATTTATCCATTCCATCAGTCTATGTCTTTTCATTGGGGAGTTCAAGCCATTAACATTCAATGTTATTGCTCTAACGGCATTACTTACTTGTGGCAGTTTGGCATTGTTAATGAATTCCAAAAATAGTTATTGGATCATGTTTGTAAACTGGTTTGTCAGAAGTATCACTTTTAGTTAATTAAATTATGATTAGGGCTTTGATTGGGCCATATCATTAGGACATTGAGTCCCCGTCCCTTGGTGAGTGGGGACTTACAGATAAAAGATATGGCAAAGGACAGAATTGGAGTTTTGATGTTAGAGTTTTGATGTTGGAGTCTTGAGTTGGAGCCCTGGGAAGTAAGCACACAAAGGAGCTTGGTCTTGAGGAAAGAGAGACGGCCCCAGGAAGAGAAACAAGCTGTTCGCCTAATAGTTTACAGTTGGCCTTGTGGAGATACCAGAGCAGCTGAGCCCAAGAGAGGCAAGCCCCAGGAAGAGAGGAACCCAGATAGCCGGAACCCTGGCAGACATCAGCAGCCATCTTGCTTTATGCTTTATGCTTTATGGCCTGGTAACTGTAAGCTTCTACCCCAAATAAATACCCTTTATAAAAACCAACAAATTTCTAAAATTTTACATCAGCACCCCTTTGGATGACTAATACATTACTTCATACATTTTGACTTTGACTTTCTGTTGTCCTATTGTACTATTGTCTATCTTTTTACAATTTAATTTACCCTTTCTAATAATCTTCATTTCTATACTCTTTTCCAAGTCTCTCACCCTTGTTTTTTCCTTTCAGGCTGCAGAAGTCCCTTTCATATCTCTTGTAATTCTGGTCTTTTGATAACATATTCTGTCAGTTTTTGTTTGTGAAGACTTTGAACTCCCTTTCCCTTTTGAAAGACAGTTTTGCTGGAATACAGATTTCTTGGCTGGCAGTTTTTCTCTTTCAGTACCTTAAATACATCAGACAACTTCCTTCTCTCCTCCATGGTTTATGGTAAGAGGTCAGCACTTAATCTTATCGAGGTTTCCTTGTATGTGATGCTTTGCTTTTCTCTTGTTGCTTTCAGAATCTTCTCTTTATCTCTGATATTCATCATTCTGAATAGTAGGTATCTTGGGGTTGGTCTATTCAGATTTATTCTGTTTGGGGCATGTTGTCTTTCTTTGATATTGATATTTATATCTTTCATAAGAGTTGGGAAGTTTTCAGTCATTTTTTCCTCAAATATTCTTTCTGCCCCTTTTTCATTTTCTTCTCCTTCTGGGACACCAATAATGTCTAAATTTTGTGTTTCACGTTGTCATTCAGTTCCCTGAGACCCTGTTCCATTATTTCCATTCTCTTCTCTTTCTGTCCTCCTCTCTTTTCCAAATCAGATGTTCTGTCTTTGAAATCACTAATTCTGTCTTTGATCAATTCAAATCTGCTCTTATATGCCTCTAATATATTTTTTATCTCATCCATCATGTCTTTCATTCCCAGAAGGTCTGTTACTTTTCTTTGCAGACTTTCAAATTGTTCTTCATGCTCACCCAGTGTCTTTTTAATATCCTTTATCTCTTTAGTCATATTTTCTTTCAACTCTTTGACTTGATGTAGGAGAGTTGTGTGATTATCATTGACTAATTGTCTTAAATCCTGTATCTCCTCAGGATATTTGGTTTGTTCCTTTGGCTGGGCCATCTCTTCCTGTATCCTAGTTTGGCTTATAATTTTTTGCTGATGTCTAGGCATCTGAATATGTTGGCGAATTTACTCTGATTGCCAATTTCTCTCCCTTGCCTATTATTATTTTTTCACAGCTCTTCTTTGATATTTGGTTCAACTTATCCTAAGTCTTTAAAATTGCACAGCTTAAGTTATCAAAATCATGCTAGGGACTCACTAATGGGGTGCAGATTTTCTCCTAGGAGTTAGGGAACAGAGAGACCAAATTACAGTTTTTAATCCATGAAATTTCCAGACCAGCCAGCAGATGGCACTCGTTGCTGCACCCTTCCAGGGAGGTGTATCTCTTGGTTTTCCTTTGTTTTGATCAGGCCAGAACCGAGATTCAAAGTGGACTTCAATGGCCAAATTCACTAAAGAAAAGCCCCCTGATTCCCCCTCCCTTTTCCCTTGTAACAGCTGACAGAGTGGAATATATCTGCTCCCCTCTCATCCAGCTGCAATGAGCCAGGGGTTTTATACCCGCTTAGTATGTTAGGAGTGGGGTAGGGGAGAACTTCCTGGTGGCTGGGAGGTTTAGTAACTCACAGTTCGTTGTTTAGGTTTCTTAGTCTTTCTGTCCCTCACCCTCCTGGGAGTTATGAATCACTGTCCTCATCTGCTGACCCCCCATAGCAGGTCCTGCAGGCACTTTTTGGCTTTCTCCATAGTTTTTGCATGAGAATTGAGCCTTGTCTGCCTAATCTGACACCATCTTACCATAATCCTTCTTTATTTTTTAATTTCTAGCTCTAGTGTCTGGTTCTTCTTGCGACAAAGGTTAGCTTGAGCCATGGAAATCATGGAGAAATCTGGGGTGACAAGAAGAGGGTCTCTTCCCCAGAGGAGTAAGTGCTGTAATTGCTAAGATTCCATGGAACTGTCAAAATATAAAGTGGAGAGAGCCAAAGATAATGATCTACAGAAAATCAACCAAATGTGTCAGGAACTCAAGAGGAGACCTGAAACAGAAGTTGGGGCTACTAAGCAAAGAAACAAGGGTAGAAGGGACAAGGAGATGGAAGTAGGGAATCTCATGAAAAGAGGTGACTGAGGAGCCAGAGAAAATGAATATTAAAAGAGAAGCCATTGGCCTCTGCTGCCCCAAAGGCCTGAAACCATGGCAGGGCAATCATACTTAAAAACCCAAGTGCAGAGGCCACAAATTTAAACTAATGTTGTCTTGCAGTCCTCAAGCTGAAATGCCAAAGGAAGATATTTCATAGAAGGGAAATTTTAAAATAATTTCCAAAATTAATTCCTCAGTTATTCTTCCAGGATATAAAACAGTAGATAGAGTATACACTTTGGAATTCTGCAAGACTTGGGTTCAAATCGCAGATCTTTCTCTGATTTTGTGTACTTGGGCTAGTAACTTAGTTTATCTAAGAATCAGCCTCTTGAGAATAATAATACTGCTTACCACACAAGGTTTCATGAAGACAAAATGGTGCAACCAACATAAGGTGTATAACATAGTTCCTGTTATATAGAAAGTACTATGTACTTTTTTAAAAAAAAAATTAGCTCCATTCCTGTACAACTGACATACAGTAAACTGTATATCAAAATTGTAAAATTTTATAAGTTTTAACATATGTTAACACCCAAGAAACCATCTCCACATTTAAGAAAATTAACATACCCATCACCGCCAAAAGTTTTCTAGTACCCCTTTTGCTACTTCTTTCCTTCTTCTCTCCCACCATCACCACTCTGACATCTCAAGAAACAAATGATTTTCTTTCTGTCACTATAGATTAGTTTTAGTACCTTATAATTTTATATATTGATGGAATTATATTTTTAAAAATTTTGTTTTTTCAATGTTTTGGTCTGATTTCTTTCATTCAGCATAATACTTTTGAGATTTATCATGTCAGAAGACCCCAAACTATCCCCAAGTTCTATGATTTGCTAAGAAGACTCACAGGATTCAGCATATAATCATACTCATGGCTATGATTTATTACAACAAAAGGATACAAAGCAAAATCAGCAAAGGGGAAAGGTCCATGGGGCAAACTTCATAGAAAACCAAGCACAAGCTTCTAAGAGTGATCTCCAGTGGAATCACATAAGACACGACTGCCCCAGCAACAAGTGTGAAATGTTATCCACCAAGGAAGTTCATGAGAGACTCTATGCCCAAAGTTTTCATATTGGGCTGGTCACATAAACATCCACTTCCTGTCATGTACCAAATTTCAGTCTACCTAAAGGAAAGCAGGTATTCAGCCTAAACCTTATTGTTTGCACAGCTTAGGCAGAGTGAGTCCTTCTTATCAGTTCTGGGAATGTTGAGAACCCTCCTGATATTCTAGTTCCCAGTTGGCAGATAAGGGCCAAAATAGCAAGCAGGCCCTTTTAAAGATAGGAGTCTCAGATCTGCTAAGTTAAATCTTTTCTGAACATCTTACTATGTTTTTGCATGCATAAATAGTCTATTGTATTTTATTATTGAGTAGCATCCTTTGAATGGATATACCACATTTTGTTTATCTATTCTTCTGTTGATGAACAGGTAGATTGTTTCCAGTTTGGGGCTATTATAAATAGAGCTGCTATGAATATCCATGTCCTAGTCTTTTTTTTTTTTTTTTTTTAAATTTTTTTTTTTTTTTTACCCCCCCCCCCGCTGCTTGTGCTCGCTGGGTCAGCTAACCACGCCGTGCAGGCGGGCTTGCCTTCACCAGGAGGCCCCGAGAACCGAATCCGGGGCCTCCCATATGGTAAACGGGAGCCCTACTGATTGAGCCACAGCCGCTTCCCAATGTCCTAGTCTTTTTATGGACATATGTTTTCATTGCTCTTGGATATTGTGGCAGTTTGAGATAATTTTTGTGTCTCCCCAAAAAAGAGAAAGTTTATGTTTGTAAACTAATCTGTTCCTCTGGTGTGATAATCTTTGATTGTATTAGATTCAGCTGAGATGTCTTTGATTAAATTATATTAAGATTAGGGCTTTTGGGAAGCGGCTGTGGTTCAATCAGTGGGGCTCCCGTTTACCATATGGGAGGCCCCGGGTTCGGTTCCCGGGGCCTCCTGGTGAAGGCAAGCCCGCCCGCACGGCGTGGTTAGCTGACCCAGCGAGCACAAGCAGCAAGTGGGGGATAAATGAATCAATAAATAAAATCTTAAAAAACAGGTAAAAAAAAAAATATTAGGGCTTTGATTGGACCATATCAGTAGGGCATGACTCTGGTTGAGTCCCTGCCCCTTTGTTGGGCTGATATAAATGGACACTCACTCAAGAAGACACCTGGAATAGGAGAGAACTTGGTCACTTCAGTCCTGCCATGTGACAGAAAGGAGAAGTCTCAAAGAACTAAAGTCCTGGAAAGAGAGATGAACCCTATGCCAGCCTACAGCTGAGATCAGAAAAAGCTGGGCCCATAGAGCCTTAAGAGGAAGAAGGAAGGAGAGATCAGGCAGAGATCACCAGCCATCTTACTTCAAATCATGGCAACAGACTTTGGTGAGAAAGAAGCCTTGAATTGGACTCTCTAGGGCCTTGTAACTGTATGCTTTTACTCCAAATAAATACTCTTTATAAAAGCCAACAGATTTCTCGTACTTTGCATCAGCACCCCTTTGTCTAACTAATACAGGTATATACCTAGTTTTGGAATGTCTGGGTCATATGTAGTTGTATGTTTAACTATGTAATAATCTGCCAAAATATGTTCCAAACCATTTATACCATTTTACAATCTCACCAGCAGTGTATGAAAGTTCCATTTGCTCCATATATGGTCAATACTTGATATTTTCAGCCTTTTTAATTTTAGACATAGTGGTACTTCACTATGGTTTTAATTTTCATTTTTCTTATTACTAATGGTATTGAATATTTTTATGTGGTTAATTGCCAGCAGTATATCTTTTTTGGTAAGGATCTTTTCAAACATTTTACCCATTTTTAAATGGTTGTTTCTTGTCTTATTATTGAATTATAATTCTTCATATATTCTTGATAAAGTTTTCCCATACACCATATGTGATATGCAGATATTTTCTCCCAGTATGTAGTTTACTTTCCATTTTCTTAAGAATGTCTTAAAAAGAGCAAAAAGTCTTAATTTTTAAAAAGACCAGTTTCTCAAAGTTTTTTTTAATGTGTCATGCTTTTGGATCCTTTCTAATGAATCTTTTCCTAACCAAAAACCATAATTATTTTTCCCACATTTTCTTATAGAGGCTTTATAATTTACAATGTTTTTACATTAAAGTCCATGACCTATTTTGTGTTAATTTTTGTGTATCATCGAGGTATGGATAAAAGATTTTGTCTTTTGCCTATGAATATCCCATTTTTCCAGCCCCATTTGTTTAAAAGACTATTCTCTCTTGATTGAAATACTTCTACACCTTTGTCAAAAACAAATGAATGTATATGTGTGAGTCTATTTATGGACTTTGTATTCTGTTCCGTTTATCTATTTTTCTATGTTTATGTCAATACCACACTGTCTTGATTACTGTAGCTTTATAATCAATCTTGAAAGTAGGTAGTGTTAGTCTTGCAACTTTGTTCTTTTTCAAAGTTGTTTTGGCTATTCTAGGTCATTTGTATTCCCAAAGGAATTTTATAATTAACTTGCCAAATTGTGTTGAAATTATAGATAAATTTGGGGAAACTTTACTTCTTAACAATATTGAGTCTTCCAAACCATGAACATGATATATCTCTCCATTTATTTATGTATCATTTAATTTCTCTCAGCAGTAATTTGTAGTTTTCAACATACAGCTTTTATATATCTTTTATCAGATTTATCATTAAGTAATGTTTTATGCTGTTATAAATTATATTGCTTTTAATTTCACTTTCCAGTAATTCATCGATATTACATAGAAATACCCTGATTTTTGTATATTGATTTTGCATCGGCAAACTTGTTAAACTCTCTTATGAGTTTTAGTAGCATTTTTGTAAACCCATAGGGTTTTCTACATAGATATACATGCAAAGTCCCTTTTGCCATAAAAGGTTCCAGGAATGAAGGCATGGACATCTTTTGCAGGGTCCATAATTCTTCCAAACCAGCTTGTTCCAGCCTCTATGCTGTGGCCATACATTTTTCTTCTTTATATCATATAAACCCCACTATAGATTGTAATTTATGTTTGCTTTAAATGGTCTGTTTTAGTTTTCTAAAGGTTGCCAAGCAATATACCAGAAATGGGATGGCTTTTACAAAGGGGACTTATTAACTTAAAAGCTTATAATTCTGAGGCTGTGAAGATGTCCAAATCAAGGCATCCCATACCTGCCATTCTCAGCTTCTGGATTCCTCTCTGTCTTTGCAGCTTTTTCTGTCTCTGTGACTTTTTATTCCTCCATTTATGGAGGACTCCAGTAAGAGGATTAAGACCTACCCATGGTCATGCAATCTAAACTAAGGCCTTTAACGGAAGTAATTTAATCAAAAGTTCCCACCTACAATAGTTTTACATGCACAGAAATGGATTACCCTAAGAACATGATTTTCTGGGGTCCACAAAAGCTTCAAACTGCCACATGGTCAATTATCTTTAAAGAAATTTATAATAAGAAAAAGGTTTTATATTTACCAACATAGTTATCATTTCTAGAACCCTTCACTCCTTTTTTCAAATCCATAGTTCTACCTTGTATTATTTTCCAAGACTTCCTTCAACATTGCTTGTACTATAGGTCTGTTGGTGATTAATTATTTTCCTCTTTATATGCCTTAAAATATCTATATTTTTACCTTCTTTTTTGAAAAGTATTGGCTGGTTATAGAATTCTGGGTAGCTTTTTAGCTTTTTACTTTTTCAAGCACATTCAAGAAGCACCATTGTTTTCTGGCTTACATTGTTTCTGACAAGAGTCTGCTGCCTTTGCTTCCCTGTACATAATGAATTTTTTCCTCTCCTTAAAAATCTTTCTCTAATTTTAAACATTTTAATTTTGATGTGTCTGCATTATATCTTCATGTATGTTGTGCTTTGAGCTTCTTGAATCAAGAGATTTATAGTTTTCATCACAGATTTTGAAATTTTTCTGACATTATTTCTTCAATTTTTTTCTGTCCCCACTCTTTATCCTCTCTTCTGAGGACTTCAATTACACACATGTTAAGCCACTTAAAGTCATCCCAAAATTCATTCTTTGTTCAGTGGGCTTCATTTTGGATAGGGTCTAGTCACTTAACTTTTTCCTGCAATATCTAATCTGCTGTTAATCATATCCAGTGTAGTTTTTCATCTCAGATATTATAGTTTTATGTCTAGAAATTTGATATGAATCTTCTTTATATATTCTATGTCCCTACTTAACACATTCAATTTTTACTCTAGTTACTTCAAAATATGGAGTACAGTAATAACTGTTTTTGTGTTCTTGTCTACTAAGTCTGTCTTCTCTTACGTTTTGAAGTTGGGATTGGTTGATTTTTCTCATTATGGGTCATATTTTCCTGCTTCTTTGCATATTCAGTTATCTTTTATTGAATGCCAGGCATTGTGATTTTATTTTTTTGAGTTCTGGATACCCTTACTCCACCACTGAAATAAAATCCCCTGAGTACTCTAGCCAATGCATCATGAATTATGTTTTCTACTCTGGCTAGTGGAGCAAGAACTATTTCTAAGTTAATAAGTTCTGAGCTCTGTCCTTTCTAATTATTTTGGGTGGGTCTTCCCCCAGACTCCTGTAATTTCCTCACAAATATGCTGATCAATTGATGAAACCTTTTTCAGATCTCTGAAGTTCTTTTCTATGCAGTATATTCTTTCCATGAATATTGCTTCCTTGGCTTCCACAGACTCCCAGCTTCATCTCCTAAACTCAGAGAAAATGCATTCACTTATATTTTTCCAAAGACAATACCTTTCATTATTGGGTTACTTAAATAGCTTTGTCTATAATTTATTATAAGGTATTCAATAAACCATTAAAAGCAAACTGTGTGAATATGTCTATATATGTTTACATGTTTTAAAACAGAGAGAGGTGTTAGAGAGTCACCAGTATAAGGACTTCAAATTTTGGTGATTTTTTTTAACTGTAGGCCACATGATAATAAACCAATCTGTACATATGATATATTAGGTTATTTTGTTGGTAAATACAATAAATAGAGAAACCTGGCTTCAAGAATAGGACATAATAATCAAGTGCCTAGAAAAGCTTTATTCACACTAGTTTTTCCTGTTTCAGTCATCTTTCATAATATAGGGTTTCTTATTGTAACCTTGGTGGAACTAAACCTGGGCAGCTCAAAATTATATAATTCAATATATTCAATATATTCAGCTTTAATTAAATGTTCTAAATGATTCAAAGCTGCTAACATGTCACCTGGTAGCAGTAGCACAGTAATACAAATAACCTATTAGTTCCTGTGTGCAAATAATTGTTGAAAAATGGGGTTGGGAGATGGGTAGGTGAAACATTTCTGGTAGAACACAGTTGATCATGAAGTCACATGGCAGATAATCTGCATGTAGTAGTATATCTTCCTTTTAGAGATGAGGAAACTGAAACCCTAATTTAAATAAAATCCAGAGTCACACAGTTGGTGTTTTACTAAACCTGGTTATGAACCCAGATCTTTTGATTCTCAGTATTTATTACAAATTTCCCTATCTATTTGCTCAAAATGGAAATCCTTCTCCAATATGGAAACATTCCTCTATCACAGAATGTAGGATCCAGATAGAAGTCACTGTTGTGTCCCACTTCATCAGTTATTCACATTCTTATAGTGGCATCTAATCTGTGATAGTTGTTTTAGTAATGTGAAAAAATCACAATTCATTAATTAATTCAACAAAATTTTTTAGCATCTTCACACCATACATCAACCTCAGTGCTAGGGATACAGAGTTGAACCAGCAAGACAAGATCCTGCCCTCAAGGATTTCACATTCTATTGGTGGGGGGAGAGAAGAAACAAGTACAGAAATATATAAGATAATTTCAAATAGTGATGTGATACGACGACAACAATATAGTAATAGAAAATGGTTGTCATGAAGAATGATACAAGAGACTAGATTTGAAATATACAATGGAGTTAGAGATCATAGACCTTGTTCCTTGGAAGAAAGAAATAAGGAAAAGAAAGGAATAGAGAGGAGACTGTAGTATCTGTGGAGTAATTAGACAGAGAAAGGAATAAAAAATTCTGTGTTGGCCTAATTAAGTCTGAATTGCCTGTTAGAACATTGCTTCTCAAATTAATGTGCACCTGGGGATCTTGTTAAAATTCTGATTTTGTACCTCTGGGGTGGGCCCAAGATTCAACATTCCTGACACATTTCTGGGGTGATACAGATGGTGCTGACCCACAGACCATAGCTTCAAGTAGCAAGTTCTTAGGAAACCAAGCTTAATACAGGTAGAATAAAGATCTGGAGCACTGTAGAAAGAAAGTGTGTTAGTTATCAAATTCAGGAGCATGAGATATATTCCTCAAGGAAAGTCAAAACAGGCTGAAGAGAGAGTATATGGAAAAATTAACAAACCAGAGGATTTAGAGGAAAATTTCAAATTGTGCTGCAAAAATTAGTAAAGAATGTATAAGAAGTTGGCATTTGTGCAATACAAATATGAGTGCATAAGAAGTTGGAAAAGAGAACGGGTTTCAGGCTGTGCATGCGTGGAGTGAGAAGCTTGGGACATCTATCTGCGCGGATCGGCGGCGTGGACCGAACGGTGGAGATTCGGAACATAGAAAGAAGCAAGGAAATAAAATAAGAAGAAAAACTGCCAAAGAGAAAACTTAACTCACACGCAGAACCAACAGCTAAATAAAATTCTAGAGCATAGAGAAAAGCTAATCAACTGAACAAACCCATCAAGATAATATGATGACCAGAGGGCAACAGAAAAATACAAATGACTCTGAAAAACTGGAAAACATGGACCAGTCCAGTGCACAAAATAAAAACCAGGAAGCAATGCAGTACATCGAACAACTAATCAAAGCTATCCAAACAAATATCATGGACCAACTTAAAGAACTGAAGGAAGAGATTAAGGATATAAAGAAGACACTGGGAGAACATACTGAAAAAATAACTAACACACCTAAAAACGTAATGGATATGATGGCGAACAAAGTCACAAGTCAAGAAATGAAAAAGACGCTGGACTCGCATGGCAGCAGAATTGAACAGGCAGAGGAAAGAATTAGTGATATGGAAGACAATACAGTTGAAATCAAAGAGATTGTAGAAAACATAGACAAAAAGATAGAAAAAATCCAGTATGGTCTCAGGGAATTAACCGATAATGCAAGACGCACACACATACGCATTATGGGCATCCCAGAAGGAGAAGAGAAGGGAAAGGGAACAGAAGGAGTGTTGAAGGAAGTTATGGCTGAAAACTTCCCAACTCTATTGAGAGAGATGGATGTGCAGATCCAGGAAGCACAGCGCACCCCAAATAGTATAAATCCCAACAGGCCAACTCCAAGACATATACTTGTCAAACTGTCCAATGCTCAAGACAAAGAGAAAATACTCAAGGCAGCAAGAGAAAAGAGAACCATCACATACAAGGGAAGCACAATAAGATTAAGTGCTGATTTCTCAGCTGAAACCATGGAGGCAAGAAGACAGTGGTATGACATAGTCAAAACACTAAAAGAAAAAAACTTCCAGCCACGAATTCTCTACCCAGCAAAATTGGCATTCAAAAATGATGGAGAGTTCAAAATATTCACAGATAAACAGCAATTAAGAGAGTATGCCAAGAAGAAACCAGCACTTCAAGAAATACTAAAGGAATCTCTACAAGCTGAAAGGAAAAAACAAAGGAGAGAGAGTTGGAGGAGAGTTTAAAAACAAGTGAAAACTCAAAAAGAGAAACAAAACAACATATGACATACATTATCCGAAAGAAAAAATGACTGAAGTAAGAAATTCGTTACGAGTAATAACACTGAATGTTAATGGATTAAATTCACCAATCAAAAGACACAGATTGGCAGAATGGATAAGAAAATATGATCCATCTATATGCTGTCTACAAGAAACCCACCTTCGACCCAGGGATTCAAGGAGGCTGAAAGTGAATGGCTGGAAAACCATTTTACAAGCTAACAATAGCCAAAAAAGGGCAGGAGTAGCTATTCTAATATCAGACAAAATAGACTTTAAATGCAAAACTATTGTAAGAGACAAAGATGGACACTACATATTAGTAAAAGGAGTAATCTCTCAAGAAGAGAGAACAATCATCAACATTTATGCACCTAATCGAGGTGCCTCAAAATACGTGCGGCAAACTCTGGAAAAACTAAGAGGAGAAATAAATTCCTCTACAATTATAGCAGGGGACTTCAACACACCACTATCATCATTAGACAGAACATCTAGGCAGAGAATCAATAAAGAAACGAAGGCACTCAACAATACATTAGAAGATTTGGACTTAATAGACATATACAGAACACTACACCCAAATACAGCGGGATTTACATTCTTCTCCAGTGCACATGGAACATACTCCAAAATAGACCACATGCTAGGCCACAAAACAACACTCAATGAATTCAGAAAGATTGAGATTATACAAAGTAATTTCTCTGACCACAACGGAATGAAGTTGGAAATCAATAAGGGCCAGAGAAACAGGTTAGGCACAAGGATATGGAAGTTAAACAACACACTCTTAGACAAACAGTGGGTCAAAGAGGAAATTTCAAAAGAAATCAGTAACTACCTTGAAACTAATGAAAACAACAACACAACATATCAAAACCTATGGGATGCAGCGAAAGCAGTCCTGAGAGGGAAGTTCATAGCCATAAATTCATATATTAAAAAAGAAGAAAGAGCTAAAATTGAAGACCTAACTACACACTTGGAGGAATTGGAAAAACAACAACAAACTAAACCTAAAGGAAGTAGAAAACAGGAAATAACCAAGATTAGAGCAGAACTAAATGAAATAGAGAATAAGAAAGCACTGGAAACAATAAACAAAACCAAAAGCTGGTTCTTCGAGAATATCAACAAAATTGACAAACCCTTAGCCAGACTAACAAAGAAAAAGAGAGAACAGATGCAAATACATAAAATAAGGAATGAGCAAGGTGATATCACTACTGACCCCACAGAAATAAAGAGTATCATAAGAGGATACTTTGAAAAATTATATGCCAACAAGAATGACAATTTAGAGGAAATGGACAAGTTTCTAGAAACCCACAAACAGCCGACATTGATGAAAGAAGAAATAGATGAACTCAACAGCCCAATTACAAGTAAAGAGATAGACTCAGTCATTAAAAACCTCCCAACTAAGAAGAGTCCAGGACCAGATGGCTTCACAGCTGAATTCTACCAAACATTCCGGAAAGAGCTAACACCAATTCTACTTAAGCTCTTCCAAAAAATAGAAGTAGAAGGAATACTACCTAACTCATTCTATGATGCCAACATTACCCTAATACCAAAACCAAATAAAGATACCACAAGAAAGGAAAATTACAGACCAATTTCTCTAATGAACCTAGATGCTAAAATCCTTAACAAAATACTTGCTAATCGCATTCAACAACATATCAAAAGGATTATACACCATGACCAAGTGGGTTTCATCCCAGGTATGCAAGGATGGTTCAATATAAGAAAATCAATCAATGTAATACACCACATAAACAAACTGAAAGAAAAAAATCACATGATCATCTCTATAGATGCAGAAAAAGTATTCGACAAAATACAGCACTCTTTCCTCATAAAAACACTACAAAAGATAGGAATAGATGGAAACTTTCTGAAAATGATAAAGGGTATATATGAAAAACCCAAAGCTAACATCATTTTCAACGGTGAAATCCTAAAAGCCTTCCCTCTGAGATCGGGAACAAGACAAGGATGCCCACTATCACCGCTCCTATTTAACATTGTCTTAGAAGTACTTGCTCGAGCACTGAGACAAGAAAAGGACATAAAAGGCATCCAGATTGGAAAAGAAGAAGTAAAAATTTCATTATTTGCAGATGACATGATCCTATACATAGAAAGCCCTGAGAAATCGACAACAAGGCTTCTAGAACTTATAAAGGAGTTCAGTAATGTTGCAGGCTATAAGATCAATGCTCAAAAATCAGTAGCATTTCTATACACCAATAACCAGCAAACTGAGGAGGAAATCAGGAAAAAAATACCATTTACAATAGTAAACAAAAGAATCAAATACCTAGGAATAAATTTAACTAAAGATGTAAAGGACTTATATACAGAAAACTACACAACACTGTTAAAGGAAATCAAAGAAGACTTAAATAAATGGAAAAATATTCCCTGTTCATGGATGGGAAGATTAAACATCATCAAGATGTCTATCCTACCCAAACTAATCTACAGATTTAATGCAATCCCAATAAAAGTCAACACTATATTTTTTAAGGAACTGGAAAAACTAACCACAAAATATATTTGGAGAGGTAAGAGGCCCCGAATTGCCAAAGATATATTGAAAAAGAAAAATGAAGTTGGAGGTATCACATTACCTGACTTTAAAACATACTACAAAGCTACAGTGATCAAAACTGCATGGTATTGGCACAAGGATAGACCTACTGACCAATGGAACCGGATTGAGAGTTCTGATATAGATCCTCGCATATACAGTCATCTGATATTTGACAAGGCCACGAAACCCACTCAGCTGGGAGAGAGTGGCCTCTTTAACAAGTGGTGCTTGGAGAACTGGATATCCATATCCAAAAGAATGAGAGAAGAATACCATCTCACACCTTATACAAAAATCAACTCAAGATGGATCAAAGATCTAAATATAAGAGCCAAAACCATAAAAACCTTGGAAGATAATGTAGGGAAGCATCTACAGGACCTTGTAATAGGAAATGGTTTCATGAATTTCACACCCAAAGCACGAGCAGCAAGAGAAAAAATTGATAAATGGGATCTCCTCAAAATTAAAAACTTCTGCACCTCTAAGGATGTTATTAAGAAAATAAAAAGGCAACCTACCCAATGGGAAAAAATATTCGGCAACCATGTATCTGATAGGAGCCTAATATCCTGCATATATAAAGAAATCCTTCATCTCGAAAATAAAAGGACAAACAACCCATATAAAAAATGGGCAAGTGACCTGAAAAGACACTTCTCCAAGGAAGAAATACAAATGGCTAAAAAGCACATGAAAAAATGCTCAACATCACTTGCTATCAGGGAAATGCAAATCAAAACTACAATGAGATACCATCTTACACCCATCAGAATGGCAGCTATTAAAAAAACAGGAGACACTAAATGTTGGAGAGGATGTGGAGGAATAGGAACCCTCATCCACTGCTGGTGGGACTGTGGTATGGTCCAGCCACTGTGGAGGACAGTTTGGCGGTTCCTCAGAAAACTAGCAATAGATCTTCCGTATGATCCAGCAATTCCACTGCTGGGTATATACCCAGAAGAACTGAAAACAAAAATACAAACAGATATATGCACACCAATGTTTATAGCGGCATTGTTCACCATTGCCAAAAGTTGGAATCAGCCCCGGTGCCCATCAACAGACGAATGGATAAGCAAAATGTGGCACATACATACAATGGAATATTACTCAGCTGTAAGAAGGAACAAAGTGCTAACACATGGAATAACGTGGATGAATCTTGAAGACCTTATGTTGAGTGAAGCAAGCCAGGCACTGAAGGATGAACAGTATATGACCTCACTGATCTGAACTGAGGAAAGTGAGCAGTCTCTGAGAACCATTGTCTGAAAGATAGGTTAACAAAGGAGAGTAAGAGAAGAGCAGGCTTTGAGCCATCACCCATATGGACATAATCTATGGTAAAGGGATAGAGTGTGGTTGCATGTTGGGGGATGGGGCAGATGAGTGGTGGTGTTCCTGGGTTTGGTGGTGCAGCACTGGGGGGTGGGTGGATTAGGAAGGGCTGGTTCAAATCCCCAGGGCATGTAAATGTGAATCTTGACATTCCATGGTTGGGAGAGGGGGGTATCATGGGCCCTGGGGGCTGGGGAGAAGGGAACAGTCAAGATCTAATGGGTTGTTTGGTGGTCATGGGGAAGGTTTTTCATTACCTTACAGTAATGGACACAGGACATGGTAAATATCATCAAAATTATTAAACTGTATCATCTAAAAAAAAAAAATGTAGGTTTCAGGAATCAGAAATAGGAGGTGAGCTGAATGTTGCACCTTTGGTCCATTAGGCAGATAAGATGACAAACACTCCCTCTGACCCATCCTATAGGAATCATTTGGGATGTTAGAGTGAAAATCTGAAAGGCTAGGAGTGAAAAACAGAAGGCAAACCCCCCAAAAATTGTTAAGAGTTTTGACTGATTAATTTTAAAAACAGAACTAATAGTTTAAAAATTAATCCTTTGACTAAAAGCTAACTAAGACCTTTCCTGGAGGTAGTAGAGAAAAATGAGCACATCCAGGGACTCAAAAAGTTAAAAATCTTGCTGAATTTTGATTGAACTGCAAGTTAAAAAAGAGGAGGAAGATCCCCTAAAGGGCCATCCAAAGCATTTAAATTTGAGCTCACCAAAGCATGGACTAATGTTTTAACAGCTGGAGTGGTTAAGCAGTCTTCTGTTTTAGCAGTTTTAATAGTTGATGACAAGAGAGTAAGGTTAGGCACCCCGAGAGCACAGCAACCTCACAGGGAACACCTGAAGTGAGTGAGAATCTGTTTTGATGGGATGGAACATTGTCTTCTGAAGAACAAAAGTTTAATAGACTGTTCAATATATTTAAATGAAAGTGGATTTGCCCTTTACTTAAACTTGACTAGCAGACTGCACAAAAGCTCTAGGCAATAGTATTAGGTGGCTGCTAAGATGTAAAAAGGAAAGTAGATCATCATAAATGAACACAGAGCTAGTGACTATAGCTAGTAGCACATCTATCCTGGGTTCAAGCAGACACCACATAAAGCTAAATAGGGAATTGTCCATTAAATAGGGATTTGGTAATTATCTGGTCCATTCAGTCAAAGCAGAAGGCAAATCAGAATAATTGGAAAACTGAGTTTGGGTGTCGTTTCCCTTTCTTCCCTACGTAAATTCTATGCCCTATAAAGCCCTGTTTTAGTTTCCATGGGCTTCTTTAATAAAGTGCCATATACTAGTTGGCTTAAACAATGGAACTTTATTGTCTCACAGATCTGGAGACTAGAAGTCTGAATCAAGGTGTCAGCAGGACCATATTTCCTTTGAAATCTGTAGGGTTCTGGTGGTGGCCAGCAATTCCTGATGGTCCTTGGCTTGTAGTGTAATCCAATCTCTGCCTCTGTCACATGGCTCTCTCCCTCCCTCTCTCTCTTTCCTTCTCCCACTCTCCATCTTTTGACTGTGTCCAAATTTCCTCTCCCTAAAAGGAAAAAAGGTCATATTGGATTAGGACCCACCTAATCCAGTTTGGCCTAATCTTTAATAATATCTTCAAATATCTTATTTCCAAAAGGCTCACACTCACAGGACCATGTGTTAATATGTGAACATATATTTGGGGGCCACAATTCAATCCATTATGTGTCCATTCATTTACAAACTTTCATTAAATTTCTGTCTTTTATCAGTTAGAAGGGGCCAACAAAAGAAATATGATATCTAGTCGGGCAGAAGTAACACATATTCCATGAAAAACATGAAAAAATGCTAAGTTTGGAGCTGGGGTTATAAAACTTTAGCATGCATCAAGATCACCTGGAGGGCCTGCTAAACCACATCATCCCAGAGAATATCAGAAATCCCACAGAATTATCAGAAACTTTGGCCAAAGTTTCTGATTCAGTAGGGCTGGGCTGGGGAGTCCAAGAATTTGCATCTCTAACAAGCACCCAAGTGTTGCTGATACTGCTGAACCTGTGATCACACTTTGAGAATCACTCTTAAAAGAGGACACGTGGAAACAATGCTTGCTTGGGTTTTCAGGGATCACTTAATTGAGAGAGTTATACATGACATGGGTCTTCAAATTCTAGGGTTTGCAACATGGAGATAAAAGAAAAAGGGTATTAAAAATGGAAGTTTATACTAATCAAAAAGTTAACACTACTAGGACTCTTTCCCTCCTCCCATGCTATTGTGGTCCTTAAAGATCCAAGAACAAAATATAGAAAATAAAGATATTCTTATTTTTCACAATGCTCAAAAAATTCAAAGAAGCAAACTTTCAAAGGAGTTCCTCCAGATCTTATTTTTGCAATATCTTCTTGAATATCCTACCTATTTTACTGCTTCTGCCTCAATGACAATCCACACCCCAAAATGAACAACAAGGATCATTAACCAAAAAGCTAGAGAAAGAGTTTGGGGGGCTTTTCCAGTCCATGGCAAAATTTCTTTGCTAAACATCCATGGTCATCACTATCTCTATTTCAGTGTCCTGTGGTTCCACAATAATTTGAGCCTCTACATGTCTTTTCTTACTGTCAAGGATACTCACATTGAAGAAAAGATTTATAAAAGTTTTTTAAATAAATCTGAAAAAAGTAACCAGAGAACCATACAACAGTATAGATGAGAGCAATGCACAATAAAACACAATAGTCCTTAACCAATTTGCTAGAATAGCAACAACAAAGAACCAGAAATAAAGAAATGGAAGAGATTTTTTTAAACAATCTACTCTTTAATCTGTGTGTTCTGACAACCAAGAGCCCTCAAAACAAAGCCCTAGAAAAGGAAATCATTGGAGAATAATGAGTGGTCATGTTTGGCGAGAGTCTAGATTTGACTAAGAGAACAATAGAAAACAAAGCCAAAGAGGTAGGTTGAAGTCAGATTATATAGGACTTGGGTTGTCTAGGGCAGGAGTTCTTAACAAGGAGTCAATGAGCTTGAATTTAAATTCAAAAAAACGTAATTCTTGTGGGGACGTGTTGATGTGGGTGTGATATATTTATTAAATAATACACAATATAGTGTGGACTTAGTAAAGCCATGGTTTTCACCTGACTGGCAAAGGAGTCCATGGAACATAAAAGGTTAAGAGCCCTGGTCTAGGGAGAAGAATCAAACTATATCCCAACCAAGGAATGTTACCCTCTCCCAGAACAATAGGCAACTGGAAGAAAGACTACCAGAAATGTTAAATAGTCGGCTTTACTCTTGTCTAGGCATGTTACATTCATCTACTCAGCATCCCTTTTTTCTTTGAGAACTTTAACTTTCCTATTTCTGTGGTTCTTGCAAGACTGCCCATCATAGTGCCTTACCTACCCACAGGCCATAGGAATGGATACAAGACCTAACTTACCACTGCCCCCCATTCCCAAAGCCATAGCAGGCACTTTACCCAAGGACTATCCATTTCCTTCTATGAGACTGTTACATAAAATTTGGGAAAGGAACACCTTTTTTTTCCCTCTTAAACTGTGGGATATGAGCTTAGGGATGTCATCAACCTATACCATGAAGAACACATAGAGAGAAGTAGTCTAGAGATGGAAGCTGAGAGATATCCCAGACACCATCCTGTGAAACCCTTGATCTAGCAAAGGAAATGCCAGAGCTATCCTTAAACTTCCCATGTTTATAAGCCAATAGGCCTCCTTTGACTTTCTTAAGGTAGTTTGAATTGTGTTCTGTCAGTGACAGTTAAAAGAATCAGATAATAATAAATGCATGCCTATTTTGCAATGGGTCAAAAAAGAAAAGCGATATTCCTTGAGAATCTGGGGGAGTCTTATTTTTCAGGAAGGTCATCTTCAGCCTGAGTTGTGGGATAAGCAAGAGCTTTTGGGATATACTTAGAAGACCTTGTTCTCTCTCCTTCTGAACAGTTTGAAGAAACTACTGAAGAAGGAGGGAAGGAAGGAAGGAGGGAGGGAGGGAGGGAAGGAGGGGAAAAATTTTTTTTTTAAATCTTGGAAACACCAAATTGAAATCCAAAGCATAATTCCATGCAGTGGCTGCTGCAGTGCCCTCTTGTCCAACAAATCTGAATTGCTTCAAAGATTACCTGTTACATGCCAAGAATATTAGAGATAAAATGGAACCACCAATCCTGTTCACATGTTAACCAAAACACATTTCCATTTGAAAGGCTAACACATCCTTTATAATCAAACCCACAAATTGTCTCCTTGTTCACAAATTACACTGCTTTACAACATGAGTCCCCATGCCAACTTTGAAGCAGTACGTCACACTTCATCCAAAAAATAGTCCCCCAAGTCCGCTCTCCTCACTTTGGGATTGACCTTACATCAATTACAGTTAGGATTGACCTTATAGCAATTACAGTTCAAATTAATTTCCCTTTCAACTGCTCTACCAATTCCTTTGGAAGCCCAGTAAACACCAAGACTCCCCAGGCACAAAATACTTTAGCAAGAAAGCGTGGCTCTATCAAGCCCCGGTAACCTTCCTCGCAGCAAGAATAGACTGGTGGCCTTCTTGAGCCTCCTCCATCAATTCCTATTAAACCTATCCTTCAAAGCTGTCAAACCACTCATTCCTCCTTCCTCTTATAGAAAATGCCAGACTGGGGGCAGTGGGACGGAGGTGAAAAAGTGGGGTAGACAGATGAGAAGGTACTGCCCGCACAGGCTGACCAGGGGAAGGGAATCAAACCCTACGTGACCTGTACGCGACCACCACAATCACAGAGACTTCACTTAATCTCACCAAGGCTATTAGAAGCTACATTTCCAGGTTGCATCTAGCTGCTCAGAAAGATAACTGCTTTGCAGACTTCAATATACCTTGAGAGAATTAGATTTTTCTAAGCCAGAGATTGAATTCCTCCCTGGCCCCTCCCCCTTCTTCACTGTAACCAGGGCCTCATACAAGCAATTTTATTTTCCTCTGTGAAGGGCAGATGGCATCCTGCTAAGTATGCCGGAAGCAGGGAAGACTGAAATACCAGGACCTGTGATGTTTGCTTGCTAACTTGCTTGCTTTGCTTATTTATTTCCATGGAAGGAGCTGTTAGAGAAAGCCTTAATCAGAAAAACTCTAAAATTAAGTGCTCTCTGCAGCTTCCAGAAGTTGACGCAAGTCAGCAAAGGGTGCCTTTTACTTTTAATCCTACACTATTTTCCTTGATGTGTTTCAGCTGATTGTAATTGTATTTGGGGTTCTAGAAGAGGCAAAGAGAGGGGGAAAGACTGGTTGCTAAGCCCTTAAGCAATCAAATGTCATCTCAAGGTTATAAATATACTGTGCAAATCAAGCTTTGCAGCTTTACCATCTGCAGACAGTACATCCTTCATGAAACTTCGGCCAGTTTCCCAAACAGACCCTGCCCCGCCCACCTATGTGTCCCCGAAATGCACATTGCTGCCTCCACTATATCATTTGTGACTTTGTGTTACAATTACCTGTTTGGATATCTATCTCTTCTCCACTATTCTGTGAGTTCCTTAAAAGCAGACGCCGTATTTTGTTGCTTTCTTTATCTCCAACGTCTGCATAATGTTTGCATATCTCTGATGCTCCACATACTAGGTTGAATAAATGAGGAGACCTAAATCAATTTCTCATATAGTCCTTTCTGAAGGGCCATAAAATTTATAACAAAGATGTTTTCCACCCTGGAAACTAAATCAAACACACACATAGGCAGCATGCTCACATCATAATCAGTGAATGCATATGGGGCAAGAACTCTTTTTAATATACAGAATAAAATAGTTAAATAATGGATGGCATTCAGACCAGCATTGTCAGCTCAGAGGTTTAAAAAACATCCTCTGGCATGTCCCAAAACATCCCTTTAAGTTATAGACACCTGTCTCCATTCCATTCTCCCAGTGGACCATACATGGTGGAAATATTCCTGATGCAAAGGCTTTAAAGGTCTGAGAATCACCTGGTGTAATGGGATATCATGTAGCAGTGGACCATGACCCAAATTCGAAAGCAGACCCAACCACAGTAAGAGGCCTAGGCCAGGGAAGAGAATACAGACCAGTACTGAGACAGGTTTGAGCTCTCCACTACTCACTTGGCTCTCCTGAAGCTGCCTCCACAGAGCCCAGCTTGACCCTTCCCAATGTAGTTTCCCTCTTTCTTAAGCCTCCTAAACAAAGGAAATCTAAAATACCATAACCCATTAATTTATAGATTAGGAAACTAAGACCCATAAAAGTTCTGACCCTTTTCTTGCACCATGCCCTGACAACAATGCAGCTACAGGGTCGAGGCTGGAGCTCAGGGGTTTCCCCTTCACTGCACTGGCTCCTGTCACCATGTACCTAGTCAGAGTCAACACTTGACCTTCAGTTTGCCGGCATGACCTCTTGGATCACTCATGCTCCATTTTTTCTCATCCTTGTTCCTCTTAGTCCCTGGGCATTCAGGGTCCTTATGTTTTTCTCCCTCCACCCCAGGGATTGGTTCTCTAGGATCATAAAGTCTTAAATTAAAGCCTGATCTCTGGCTCTAAAAGTCTCAGGAAATAGAGGAGGAATAAGGGTTAATGGGGCTTTCTCAGAATCCCTGAAATAGTAACTCGGGGCCTCCAAAGAAGGGCATCTCTAGGTTTTGCCTCAGTACTCCAGGTAGGCTCTTGTCTAAGATGCTAGAACAAGAACTATATCTTTAGTAGCTTAGTAGGGCATTTGCACTAGTGTGACAGGTCAAAGGTAAAGAAAAGCAGAAAGGAGATGGGAGGATTAGGGAAAGCCAAGGAAACACCGGTCGCCCTAAAATGGGAAATATCCATTCTGCTGGACGTATCTTTCTGTTGAAATTGGAGAGAGAATATGTGCATTCTTTATCATGGAGGCATAGGTCTTTCCATTCACTCACACATTTATTCAACAAATATGTATCAAGTGCCCACTATGGGCCTGGCAGTGTGCTAAGCTTGACTTCTGATTTTTACTTGGTAGGATAATTAATTTTTTTAAAGGCTTAAATGTTGGAGAGAAAGAGCAAATTAGAACTTTGAATTGCAGAAGCAGTATTTTTCTAGTTAATGCTCAGGCTCAAGAATGGACTAAATCTAGGTTTGAGTCTGGGCTGTGATGCTTCCTAGTTGTTACTTAGTCTCTTTCAGCCTCAGTCTCCTCTTCCTTAAAATAGAGATCATGATAATTATAACCTCACACCATTGTTGGATGGATTAAACAAGATAATGGATGCAAAACAGTCAACACACTTTGGGAAACACAACAAATATGCAATGCATACTAACAATCTTTATTTGATTAGGGGAAGGCAAAATCTGAACTGTAGGCAATGCTATCTACTAAAAGGCCAGAGTGGATTGGAAGTGATAAATTCAAATATCATCTCATGTTACAGCAGTGGCCAGTGCCTGTAAAATTCAGTGACAGAGAGAAAAGAGAGAAGAGAAATCAACATATATAATGAGCATTTTGGACTATCTTTGAAATTTGAATAACTATATTTTATCATAACAGAAAACCAGGAATTGTTAGACTTTCGCTTCTCAAATTCAATGTCTACACATCAACTGGGGATCCTATTAAGCAGCAGGTTCTGATTCAGTAGGTCTGTGGTTGGAGCTGAGACTCCTTATCTCTAACAAGCTCCTGGTGATGCTAATGCTGCTGTCCTATGGACCAAATTTTGAGTAGTAAGGGCTTAGATAAAATTAGAAGTCAAGCTGCATTTAACATATAATTGTAAACATCTATATGTATGTATGAAGGTATGTATGTATGCATGTACACACACACACACATCTATAATATATATCCCCGCATGTTAGCAATAAACTAGGAGCTAGGACTCCTGGTTTCTTGCTCTGTTATAAGTAAGTGGCCAGGCTTAGAAAAAAGTCTTTCCTTAGTTTCATTATTTTAAACAATGAAAGGATTAAATTATACATTTTTCTAAGTTTCATTCCAGCTTTAACTTTCTATTTGAACTTTTTTTTCCAGTGGGAGAAGAAAAAAGAAATTTACTTACAATTACATGGGATTTAGCAGACATAGAGAAAGTAATTTTTGATCCTCAGATATTTTGTTCACCTAGCCCTCAGGAAAATCCTCATGGAGACCACTGCTCTGGAGTCATTTGAAATGCAGAAAATGTAACAGATTGTTTCTAACAACCAAAATATGAATGTCAATGAAGGGACCATGCATACACATTATTTAGAAAATCAGCATTAGACTTTCGTTTAAAAGAACACTATCATGATCAATGTCATCCACAAAGCCAAAAATGTTCAGCCTCACATCTTGAACTGTTCCAAGGAACTTGGGGGAAAGGCACAGGGATGAGGGAAGTGCAGCACTCTCCTAAGAATCCTTTAGGACAGCACCCAGAGAAAAATCACCTTGGCAAATACCCCAGTTTCCACCTCTCTCCAGCCAGCGTAAACACTTAAGACACACTTGTTCCTGCTGCACGCGCTATGCAAATTGTTCGCATTTTCTTCTTACAAGTCCCGTCAAGCTTGTATTATTTATGAGCTAAGCAACTTCAAAGCTAGCCTTTCACCTTGTCATATTCTGCGTTTTCAGAGCTAATCCCGCCTGCTGCATTGTGTAACATGAAAATGGAGCCATTCAAAGCACTGTCTCTGAGAGGAAGGCAATCCATAAATAAGCAAAGAGATTATTCCAATGATGAGGGAATCGAGGCCGTGCTCAAATCCATTAACCCTTCTGTTTTTCTTTCTTTCTTCTTTTCTACCTCTTCCTTTTCCCAGCACTGTGAAAAGCATTTTGAGATATCTATGCAATAAAAAATAGTTTGAATATTTTGTCTACTTTTTTTTTAATTAGGAAAAAAAAAAGACTTAAAGACACTTTGAGGTGTCCTGGCCCAGGTCCTCTGTACAATCCCTTTTCTTAAATGTAAAATACCCACTTCAGGCACAGCTGCTGGACCTGACCCAGGCCATGAACGCACAGCCAGGTGCACGATGCTGGGTAACTTTGCATAAAGATACTATTTTTATCCCTTTCAAAGGGTGTGTTGAGAATCAATACTGCCTTCTTTGTATTAACAGCAATAATAAGTAGATAAGCAAAGGATTTGATATGTTTTTCTATTCTGCCTAAGAGCAGTGCCACATTAATGGCAGCTATTTATTCCAAAATTTAGATGAGCTTCTCTTTAAGCACCTTGAGCTATATCCATGATTGAGATTTGAGAAGTTAAAAAGCTTAATGTTAAATGGGACTAAATGAAAGGTGTGGCTAAATTAGGCATATCTATGCATGTGCACACAATTACAAAGAATATGTATGTGTAATTTGCCCTTAACAGTATTTCCATCTATATCTGAAATTCCCAGGTGTCCTCAAACAAGGACAGCTTTGTGATGGCACACCTTTAATGAAGCCCTGTTACCATGGGGACATCAGAGCTCCTTTTCAGAATAGCACTTAGTTCTGACAATTGAAGAAATTTCAACTAAGCCATACATAGTCTTAGTACCTTCTAGTACCTTTGATTTGAAAGTTACCAAATTCTGAACTACTGCCATTTTGCCTGAGAAGATAAGGACTTTGGGCCATGTTTCAAAATAGTTCATACATATAAATAGATATCTGTTCAAACCTTTATCTTTAATAACGTATAGCATGGAAGTACACATCACTAGATGTTCTCTACACAAGAGCAAGTGAGTAGAATCAGTTAATCGAGTCATTCATTGGTTCATTCATTCCATATATATATATTTTTGAGTGCCTTTCATATACCTTCAGTGCCCAGCATTGTCCATGGCAGCATCTTCTAATGTGTGTGCATATGTGTATACATATATGAAATATGTATATAGGTACATATTTCTTACCCGCAAGAACTTTGAAGAACAATGGAGTATTAGAAGTATCAGAAACACAGGGATATACTTTGAAGATAATTAGGGATAGAGGATCAAGTGAGTGCAGAAAAAGGATCTTGGAAGATCTAGTGAGATAGGAAGCATCTCTGACCAGACTTCAAAAGCAAAGAAAAGAAGACATCCATCATCAGCCAAATTAATTCCTCTTCCTCTGGCCACACTAAAGAGGACTTAGCATGCATGAGGGTCTCAGGAAAAGAATATGTTAAGTAGTCAATATCTTTATGGCCTGCAGCTTCCCTGATGGTGGGACATGAAGCGATCACAGCTTAAGCTACAGAGAATCAAGGCTAGGGAGGACAGAAGGGCAGAAATAGAGGGCAGAAATAATGGTTCACCTGAGACAAAGCTGGGAGGGATTCTCTGGTTGTTTCCAAAATTCTGTGTGTGCCATCTATGGCCTCCAGGCCAGGAAGCTGCAATAAACCACTGTTCCTCAATGTCTACAAACCCTTTTAAGTATGACTTCTCAATGGAATGAAATAGAATGAACTTAGACTGAGGTTACCTTAGAATTCCCAGTGCCCATATGCCTACTTATTGTTTGTTATGTTGTATTTTATATTAGTTAAATTTCTCCATATACCTCATAGTAAGAATTCTTATCCTGTATTTTGGGCATTTCCTAGGAATGCTGAGAGGACAAGCAAAAGAAAGAAAGCTAAGATTGTATTGAGAGAAGGAGGAATAATAAAAGATTCTTTTCCTGCCCCACATTTAAAGCCTGGTGGTTTTGGTAGAGTAAAGCAGTGCAAAGTAAGTCCCACCAAAGCACTGGCCCTGCAGAGCAAGCCAGGCAAATTTCAAAATGTTAAGCTTGTTAGTCTACATAGAAAAATCTTTTAACGTCATTTCTGATCTGATTATACATTGCCAGGGAGTCAATACAGTTTAATGGTTAAGGCTTTGGTTTATGCAGGTAAAGAATCTGGTTCCAATAATGGGACTTCCCAACTTAATAGCTGGGTGATCTTGAGCTAATAATTTAATCTCCCTAGACCCAGTTTCTTCATCTGACAAAAAGGGATAATAACAATAGCTTAAAATCAAAACTACAATAAGAAATCATTTCACATGTATCAGAATGGCCACTATTAAAAAGACAGAGAACTACAAGTGTTGGAGAGGATGTGGAGAGATAGGAACACTTATTCACTGTTGGTGGGAATGCAGAATGGCACAGCCACTGTGGAGGACTGTTTGGCAGTTCTAAAGAAGTTGAATATAGACTTGCCACATGACCCTGCAATACCACTACTGGGTATATACCCAGAAGAACTGAGAGGAGTGACACAAACATACATCTGCACACCGATGTTCATAGCAACATTATTCACCATTGCCAAAAGTTGGAAACAACCCTGGTGTTCATCAACAGAAGAATGAATAAACAAACTGTGGTCTATTCACACAATGGAATATTATGCAGCTGTAAGAAGAAATGAAGTCGTAAAGCATATGACAACATGGATGAACCTGGAGGACATTATGTTGAGGGAAGCAAGCCAGACACAAAAGGACAAATACTGTATGAATGCATTACTATGAACCAAAAATATTATGTAACATATTGTTTGACTCAAAAAAATTTTATATGTATCCAGTACATTTAATTGAGAAATGTATATATTCAAAAAAACAAAAAAAAATGTGTATAATTTGAGAGTCAAAAAACAAAAGTAGCTTATTCATATCAAGTGTTTTCTCTGTGCTAAGCACTATTGTATTTCCTAAATGTTGGTCATTTAACCCTCTCCACACCCAGTGAGGAAAATATTATTATTATTCCCACTTTGAAGATGGAAAAACTAAAGCACAAAGAAATTGAGAACCTGTATAAGTGGTAAAAGTTGGGGTTTGAGACCTGGCAATTGGGCTCTAAAACTTATACTGTTAACCACTACACTGACTTCCTAAAGTAATAGCACCTGCCTCATTAAAAAGCTTATTTGCACTAACTATATAAAGAATTTAGCACAGTAATTGTGATTGTTAATTTTATGTGTCTACTTGGCTAGGCCACAGTGTCCAAGTGTTTGGTCAAACACTAGCCTAGAGATTGTTGTGAAGATATTTTATAGATGTGATTAGCATCTAAAATTAGTTGACTTTCAGTAAAGGAGATTACCCTTGATAATATGGAGGGGACTCATCCAATCAATTGATGGTCTTACAAGCAAAGAAACTGTTTCCAGGAAAAGATTATTTCTGTCTCAAGACTAGCACATCAACCCTTGTTTGTGTTTCCCACCTTTTCTGGCCTCCCCTATGATTGCCAGCCCACAATCGCTTGAGTCAATACTTTAAAATAAATTTCATTGTGTGTGTGTGTGTGTGTGTGTATCCTGTTGGTTTTGTTTCTCTGGGGAATCCTGACTGATCCGGTACTTAATACACATGGTGAATATTCATATATTAAGTACTCAAAGAATTGTATCTATTAGTATTTCATGAACTTATTTGGCCAACCCTAGAAATTGTCAGGAAAGACATGGGAATTGGGAATTTTTAAAGTTTGCTAGTGCCATTGGAGCAAGCCACTTAATAACTCTCCACTTCCCTTTCTTAAGCTGTGAATTAAAATAAGCCTATCCTCAAACATTATTGTGACCATTTGTTCACAATTACATTTTTACCAAAGTTAATAGAGTTTAAGAAAAAGATTTTCTTTTGTAAGAACTAGTAGGACCTAGTTCCCCTTGCAAGAACTAGTTACACAGTGTGGGCTTTCATGATTCTTGAGATCAGATTGCCGAGAACAGATAGAGCAGTGGGAGTGGGCAGGTGCCATGAAACTTCCATACTCAACCTGGGAATATTTATGTGTGCTCAGGACAAAGGCAGAAGGAGTTCATGGGCACTCCTTGCTGCGGGTTGTTTTAGGGATGTTTTATGTGGAGATGCCCCCAAGAAGGGAATCAGCCACACTGGTCATCCTGTCCTAGGAGCCAGGCTAACATACCTAGTCCCAAGCAAAGGGTTTATTTGTGGGCTGTAGTGGGAGGCAGCAGGCTGCATTCAGCTTCCACAATTGGTATGAGTGATGAGATTTGAAGAATATTCTCCAAGAGATCTGTAAAAGGGGATTAATTTCTATAATGGCATGGACATGATATTATTCTATCGGAAGTGGGAAAGTGGGCCAGGTGACTTTGAAGGGTGTTGTTCCACCCCAGGATTACTATAAAGAACACCCAGCTGAGAGGATGGATAGATGGAGCTGAAATTCAGCCAGGGCTTTGTTAACCAATTTGTGTACCCTGGCTCAGGGCTGTGTTCACCTAGAGGAAAAGAGCACTTTCTAATTTGCACAAAAGTGTCATATGGTCTGAGGAGATCCCATCACAACTCTACAAGTCTATGAGTCTTGACTTTGTTTGCCCCACTTTGCAACTTGTTATAGCCATTCTATTCCACAGCAATTTAATGAGGATCAATTATGTGTCATGGTCAACGTCTCCCAGTCTTCCTGAAATATGTGAAACCATTAGTGATATTTAGGAACTCTGATTCCAGTGCATCATTCAAAACTAAATACAGAATAATGATCCTGTGTCTTAAGGAAGGTGAACAGTTCACATCATGAAATATTGTCAGTTATCAGAAAGCATTTTTTAAAATCTGTGAACTAAGGAACATTTTCAGATCTGAACCTTGACATATCATGACATTGTATCTTTATAACATATTTTGAGTTCTCTCGGTTATATTTCTTCTCCAAATATTGTGATCTTAAAGCAGTCACTAGATGGGCAAGTCAGAACAGCTGAAATCAAGCACTGGCTTTACAACTAGACTCACTTTGTGTCCTTGAATTCAAGTCACTTAAGTTCTTAGCATACTGCCTTCCCATCTGAGCAGCATGGCCAGTAAAAGAAAAACAGACCTCTGACTCCACAGGGATGTTGTGAAAATAAATGAGATGTCGGTCTATAGAGCCACTTTAAGCTCTTGGGAGTGAAAGAGCTTAAAGAGATATAAGGTTTCCATAGTTATTCTTTATTTTTTCAGCCTTACAAGTGAGAAAGAAATGTTCCACCTTGGTAAGTTTTGAAGAATACGGCCTCATTGATTACTTCCCCTGATCTGTAGCTTTCCCTCTTATACATTCAGAAAGTCTATTGTAATTCTAACTGTTGACTCAGTGAAATTAATAAGGATCTGTCAAAGCCTAGGGCAACAAAGAAGAGTGGTCACGCTCTGTGTGGGGTGAATTATCTGTCACCAGTCAGGCATCACGTGATACATGCCCCTACAGTAGCGGTGAAAAAAATTTTTCTAATGAAAAAAAAAGGAGTGTTATACAGTGCAAAATAGAGGAAGTTGCTAGGATAGAATGCTCAGCTAGGATATTGATTTGACAGAGCCTGGAAGTATAGACATAGAAAACTCCCACCACTTTCTTTTGGGAGAACTAAAAGTACATTTTGCCAGTGTCAGAGATACTCTTCCTAATGTCAAAGTAGTTCTGAAGAAGGATCACAGATAACCAGGTAAAACTCCTGATACTCTCCCCTGCTCCAGGATGAGGAGTCCCTGACAGTTGATATAGATAAGGCTGTATAGCCTGTCACTTTATCTTCCTTAAGAGGGCAGCATAATCCATGGAGCTCACAGAAACTCTTCTTGGGCTTCGATCCCTTTCTGACATTCAGGAGAAAAGTTGACAGCCATAGATTAAAGGAAAACACTAAAGTGAAGAGATACTTACAATAGGTGGGTCTGACTAAAGATATGTTTTGGCAAGAATTATCTGGCAAAGTACATTGGCATTCTGACGTGGGTCTCTAAGATAGAGGATCAAGCTAACATCTTTGTCTCAGTCTTGTTGAGACTTGAGTTCACTTACAGACTTTGATTTTCTTTGTTTGCTCAGGCAATACATATTCAATAAGCATTGTGATGGACGTTGTTGGTGGTGTTGCAAATCTATTCTCCCCTCTTTCTTGAGCAAGTAGCACTAAATGGGTAAAAGTCATATAAAAGTAGAGTGTCCAGCTCTTGATACTGGTGGATAAGTAGGGAACCTTTCTTATGTTCCCATGGGACTTTACACCTCTGTTGTAAGTTCATTAACACTGTAATGTTCCCTTTGCCCATCTGGCATTCTCCACTAACGCATTAGCACTTGATAGAGGAACCATTTCTTAAATACCTTTATTCTAGAACTTAACATGATATCTGATAAATGCTAGGCAATCTGAATAACTGCCACGTGAATAAATGAAGGAATATTAAAAACTGGGGAGTAAGTAAAGAGAAACCTACTGAGGTTATTTGTTTGGCACAAAGAAAATGGAGACAATCAGTTTCGAAAATAAATGGATGTCAATGGAATATATAGTAAAATACTTCAAGCAAAGAAATTAATACAGAGCAGCCTGATGATTGAAATGAGTATTTTCCAAAACTTATATGCCAATTGCATTGACCTCAAAAACCTAATGAAATATTACAAATTGCTTTTTAGGATACAGTTCACAAAAGTCTTTTTTTAAACCTCAGTTGAAATTGAAATATTGTTCAATTGCATTAGAAAAATTTTTTAGCAAACAATATGGTTGAAACACCAAAAAGAAAACCAATACAGAAAAAATGTTTATGTACTTTGATGAAAGAAAATTAATTAGAGAAGGATAAGGAAGTGAATGTTGACTTTTAAAGATTTTGAATGCATTTATTGTGCATTCTCATTGAGTTTAGAGGTCCAAGGCACTGGTTTTTTATTTTCCCTAATTCTGCATCAGAGCTTCCAGCTTTCATTCTCTTTCCTATAGAGATATTGTCTGCAATAATCTTATACCAAATAGTCTGGTTGAGAATTTTTCTCTCACAAGTGGAACAAAGAGAGGGAGACAAGTCTTTCTAAAATAACTGGGAAAAAATCTGGAAATAAAAAAAGAGCTGTGAGCTGCATAAAGGAAGTTAAAGGGGAAGGAGTAAGCTAGCCTGAAAAATAGTGTCTTGGGTGAAATTTACTGACTCTACAACAGTGAAATGTGAAGAAAATGGGGAGTTGAGGCAAAAGTTTCCTGATACCTAAAAAAGGGAGCAAGGACAACAATGACTCACAGTATTCTCCCATCTGGCCAACAAATATTATCTTTTGGTTGTTATTGTAAACAAACAAGAGGGGCAGACAACTTGACCAAGAGCAGGAAAGGGGAGATGTAGGGAATTTTCCATTTATTTAAATGGAATAATTTCAACTTGATTTATTTTTACATTCAGAGAACCTGAGCTGATGTCCCTCATGGCTGTGGAGGGGAGGACACAAAAGAATTATATAAGATGGGTATTTAATTTGTAGGAACTATAAGTAATAAACTCCCTGTCATAATATGTTTGCAAAGTCTATTGTGCAATGTATGTCAAACTGAGAAATCAATATGGACAATTCAAAACAAAGGGGGAAATGACTTTGGACAGCCTTATCTAAAATTTCAATTAAAAATATATAAATTTAATCAATGAATGAAGAATTCCAGAAAACCTTACAAGCTACCTGGACTTAGCAGAGTAAAAGTGATGCTCACTAGTTAAGTAAGTGACAGAGGAAAAGTTTTCTATGCCTAGGATAATCCTCAAGCGCGCAAACACAGCGCATCAATGTGAAAATCATCAGCACCAAGGACAGCAGCTCTCAGGTTCACTAAGGATATATTGATGCCCGTCTCAGGAGCTCATTTGAATTCAGATTACAAATCCTTGAAGCTTAGCTCAAAGTTGTAAGTACCTGATCTACAATACCACTTTTCTTATTCACAATATGATTAATTGTATTTATTAAAATAACAGACGTTTTTCTAAATTCTCATTGACAAAAATGAGACTCAAGAGACTATAAGAGCTGCAAAGAACCTTAACGAGAATTCAACCCAACTTCCTCTTTGTAAAGATAAAAAGAATGAGGACAGGAGAGGTTAAATGGTTTTCCTGGGGTCATGTAGCTAGTTCCTAAATAGACAAAATTATGGGTTTAGTGGAAGTTGAGTCTTAATATTATGGAAATGCTGGTGTTTTATGTACTTAAAAAATAAACAGTCATGAGGGGTTTTTTTCTGGCTCATATTGCTTGAAGATGTGGAGCTTTTATCCAGCCATATTCTAGCAATCATCTGTAACATGAAAAATGTCAAAACCCAAAAATTAAATTCTAGTCCCTTACCGTAACACGTTGCTATTTCTTAACAGTAATTTGACTCTTGTTGATACACTGATATTGTGTATCAAATTATAGAAATGCTTTTTTTTTTACAAAAATAAGCACCAGTCCACACTCCCTCTGCAACATACCAACTATTTCAAAAATATGACTGAAGTATTCCTTAATTTTTTGTCACCAAGAGGATTATGCTGCCTGAATTGAATCTAGATGCAAATTTTGCAGAAATGCAACAAATTGGTTGATCTGTTCATACCCAATTTGAACATCCTCTTTTCTAGGAAGTCTGACCCTTGAAGTCTGGGCTGTATGCACCTCTTCTGCACTCTTACAGTGCTCCAGACCAACCTTTAAATGTGAATTTACCTTATTATATCAAAATTATCCCTTTACAGGTCTAGCCTCTCCATTGGTCTTTGAGCAACTTAAGGGCAACTGAAAGACCCCTCAAGATTCATTCATTCTCTAAATTTGTTCTCAAGATGTCCTACATAGCAGGCATATCTATGCCCTAGAGATGTAATGATGATTAAGATATTATTCCTTACCTCAAGAAGTTCAGAGGTGAAATGAACAGAGAAAAGTAGGAGATTACAATCCTATATCATAAGAAAGAGTGAACAGTCTCTGATGTCTTACAAGCCAGAGTTTAAATCTTAGTTCTGCTATTTTTAAAATACACTGGAAAAATGACTTAAACTTATCTGAAAATGAGATGATGATAAAACCTACTTCTTGGAGTTGCTTTTAAGATAAATGAAGATGATGAAAAGCTCTTTGTGGCCATTGCCACATTAGTAATTCCTAAATAAATGTTTATTAAAATTATTATTATGAGGAGAAGGAGGAAAATAAGCATGAAGCTATGATATTGATGGGGTGTGCACAAGATCCTGATAAAACAAAAAGAAGGAATGCATAGGTGTATTATATTTTAATTCAAAACAATGCTACTCTTTGGGTTATGAAGGAGAGATTGGTATTAGTGAACGATGGAATAAATAGATTTATTTAACAAGAGATGGTTACTTGATTAAGCAGATGGTGGCCTGTGACAGTGTGGAGAGAAAGTTATGGAAGGCCTCCCATAGGAGGTGACATTTCAACTAAGGCAAGAAATATGGATAGACATTAACCATGTGACAAAGGGCAGAAGATATTCAGATTGGGGGAGTACCTTTTCACAAAGACCTAGAACTTTAAAAAGCACATGGTGCTTTCAAGTAATTTCAAGCAGTTCTGTTGAGCTGTGGCATCAAATGAGCAGGATATTTAGAGGGTGGCCAAAGGTGAGGCTGCAGCCAAAGCAGTAGTCCGATCATGAGAATATCAGATGCTTTTCCAAGGAGCTATCACAGAGGACACTTGATAAGAGTTTTATGCAAGGAAGTGACATAATATGATTTGCATTTTAGAAAGATAACCCAACTGTTAACTGAGGAGTAGGTATGATATGGAGAGAAGGTGAAGTGGTGCAACCGGAATCAGGACCTCCAACTAAGAGACTGTTGTAGTGATTCAGGAAAACAGCTGAAGGTGGCTTAAATGTTTTTGTACCCCAGGTATTTAGCACACAGTGTCTGACCCCAAATAGGTGCCAAATAAACATTTGTTGAACGAATGGGATAGTAAGGAAAGGAACTAACATGCCATACTGGGAAAGAAGCAACATCTCTGCTGTCTACAGAAGAGTCGTCATTACTATAAAATTAAAAATTGGTAGGTGGGGAGGGTGCTCTTTATGCAAGGAAAGTATAGAGAGAAAATGTGATCACAAAATGTGACCACTTTATGCTATTGGTGTTTAGCAGTTTGGACTAACACCCACTTTTTGTGCTAATTGTAATGTTGTGGGTTTTTTGTGAAAATAATTATGTTTCTTAGGACATTATTGGACTTACAATCTGCCCAAATCCATGTAATAGCAGAAGGTGTTAGTGTGTGTAACTCTATTTACTTATCTCACTGCAAATATACATATATATACATTTCTACCTCTATATTTGTTCATCACACCTATTTTTTAAAACTGGAATATCTTTTTAAAAGTTATTGGTTATTTAGACCCTCTATCCCCTTTGTGATGTCAATTTCTGGTTCCTTAAATATTTTTTCCTTCACTGTTCAGTTTGTTCAGCTTGGTGCTTGATATGATATTCACAATGCTCATAACCATAGCCAAATACTTCTACACAGAGTATCTCCTCCTTTTCCAATCTATTATAATTCCAAAGGATTTTCAAAGGGCCCTGTGGCTTCTGGGTGACTTCCTGAAGTTTCTGTGTGTCTAGTTTCCTCCTGACCCCCCATTTCTTGGCATCAGTGTTAGGACAGGTGTGAGAAGGAACAGGCAGGTCCATGGAGCCCACGGCTCAGTTCTGGCACAAGATAAGGGTTATCTTCCTGCAGGAGATGACTCTGGTGATGTTTTCCAAGATGCCAGCTTCCAATTAGTGTCATCTTTTGTTCCATGTCCTAGGGCAAATGTCCAGCTTATAGTGAGTAGACTCAGGCTGTTCTGCAAGATGGGCAGTAATACCAGAAAAGAGATGTGTACCAGCTTCTTCCCTGTAGTCAAGGAAGATTGGTCTGTCAACTGAAGAAACAGCTACTGCTGTCCAGTACAAGGTCAGCCCCTTGTTCCTGAACAGGGATGCTAATTTATTTTCTGACATTGAACCCAAATGTGCTTCCAGATGTTGAACAATGAACAATTCTGACTGCTGCAAGCACATAAGAAAAAAGATCCCACAGATAAGACCTACAAATTGTCCTGGGGAGACAACTTGTATAGGAGGAGTGTGTTGATGGTGACAGCAAAGCAAAATCCTTTGTCAATAAGACTCAGAATGGTCTTTTAACAAGCAACCATTGTTATCAACAACAACAACAAAATTCTTATAAATAAATTTCCTAAATAGCATAGATTTCTCTAGAGCTAATGTGCAAAAAAAAAACATGAAGAGGGGGATCCTTTCCATAAGACCATATCCACAGGATGTCATAACACTGCTTGTTGGGTCAATTCAATGGCAAATATTTTTAAAAGTTATGCAATCAAGTTAACCAATGGTTTCATGTTTTGTTTGTTTGCCTTTTATTGAATCAGTGGGGTAAGCTTTTTATTGAATCAAAGAAGTGGTCCTGTACAGTCAGCAATCCTTCACAAAGTCATCTTTTTAAAATTGCTGGCAATATTTGGTACATGTCTAACACATAAATTCTGTAGAAGAACCTAATCCAGGAACAAGCAGAGATACTTCTTGCCTATCCCATTCCTTTACGTGGGCCTAGCCCACATACAATAGAAACTCAACCTTAAACAGCAACTCCTTGACTCGGTTTAAGTCCAGACTACTGTCCAGTTTTGGTACAGTCTTCCATGTTCTCATATGTGGCCTTGAAGACACTTTATACATTTATTTATCAATAATGCTTGGTGAATCCTCTCATCCATAATCTTGTACTCAGATTATAGTCTCACACATAGTCAATTATGAATTAGAGACCCTCTTCACCATCCTCCCCAACCCTTAGGTACCAACACCAGCCAAGCCACCATCTTGTTTTGCCTTCTCCAGTGCAAAAAATAAAAATAAATATTAACAATGAGCTCTTTTACAAATATTAATTTTAGATATTGAGTCACTTCAGGTGTTAAAATAATTATCATCTGTGGTGGCTTGAATTGTGTATCCCAGTTTGGACATGTTCTTGGTCTTGGTCCACATCCTGGTGGGTGTGGAGCTATGGTAAATAAGATCTCTTAAAGATGTTACTTTCGCTAAGGTATGGCACCATTGAATCAGGTTGGGCTTTAATTTGGATTACTAAAGTCTTTCATAGGAAGAGTGAAAGTCAGATGGAGAGAGAAGCCAGGAGAGGTCACCACATGCATTGCCATGTGGCAGAAAAACCAAGGACCAAGGATCACAGGCAGCCAGCCCCAGAATGCCATAGTTTTAGGAAGAAAGCATCACCTTGCTTATGTCTTAATTTTCGACTTCTCCCAGCCACAAAACTGTGAGTCAATAAATTCCCATTGTTTAAGCAAACCCATTGTATGGTATTTGTTTTTAGCAGGTGGGAAACCAAAGCCAGCAACTCTCCTTTCTGGTGAGTCCCACCTAAAATCTCACCGGAATTCTACCCTCTTTCTGCAGAGAAATAAATCTGAGACATGAGAACAAGAAGTTTACAGGTAGACAGTGGCAGCTGAAGAAACATTTATTTTGGAGCTAGACAGATTCATTTCTGAAGCCCATCTTTGCCTCTTGCCCACTGTAAGGTCTTATGCAAGTTACCTGAATTCCTCTTGCCTCAGTTTCCTCATCTGAAAAGAATATTAACTGAGAAATGACATATCAGGACATTAATCAGAGACTGAGAATAGAATCGCTCAAATAGTTTTTTTAAATTATCAATGAGGAAGCCAAGTTCCCAAGCAATGGTATTAGCTCTGTGTAAATATCAACACTTGATATAACTTGAAGGTGGCAGATTACATTTTCCAAAAATTGCACATCAATATTTCCAGTCCCACTTTTTTTTATAGCAACTTGCCACACCTCTACGAAAAAGAAAAGTCTATTTCCTTGCCTGAACCAGGTGGGCCTCTGTGACTTCCTCAACAAATTGAGTTTGGTGGAAGAGATGCTGTATGACTTCCAAGGCTAGCCTGTACAAAGCAAAACAGCTTCTTTATCCATCTCTGCTTTCCCTTGGCTCCAAGCCACCATGTTGTAAGAAACTCAGGCCCCATGTAAAGGCCACATATAGATGTTCCAATCCACAGTACCAGCTAAGGTTCCAGCTTATGCAAACATCAACTACCATACCTGTTAGGGCACAAGCCTTCAGATAATCCCAGCCCTTAGCTTTCCAGCTGCCTTAGCTTATGTTCAGTGGAGTAGAGATGAGCTATCCTCACAGACTCCTGCCCAAATTGCAGATTTGAGAGCAAAATATATACTGCTATTGTTTTAAGTCACTAAATTTTTGGGGTGGTTTGTTACATACCAACAGATAACTAGAATACTGAACCTCGGTAAATTTAACACACTGCTATTAATCTAGAGCCAAAATGAATTTTCCAATGATGTCATCTGACACTCTTGTGATATAAAGCTGGAATGAGTCCTTAAAAACTTTCTAGGAGGCGGCTGTGGCTCAATCAGTAGGGCTCCCGTTTACCATATGGGAGGCCCCGGGTTCGGTTCCCGGGGCCTCCTGGTGAAGGCAAGCCTGCCCACATGGCGTGGTTAGCTGACCCAGCGAGCACAGGCAGCAAGGGGGGGATAAATGAATAAATAAATAAAATCTTTAAAAAAAAATAAAAAATAAAAAAATAAAAATAAAAACTTTCTAATCCATCTTCTTTATTTTACACATGAAAAAAGCCAGAGGACCAGAAAAATTTTGTCAGTTGCTTGTGATTCTACAAGTAGTTGGGAAATGGTCTATGCCAGGTTCAGTTCAATATCGCCCTTTCTGCAATAAGTTCCAAATAAGTTTGTTGGGTTCAACATGCATATGGTCAGTTTAGGGTAATTATTCTCCAAGTCCACACAAGTCAATGAATTTCTTGTCCCCCACCCCCTGCTTCTCTCTTCCTTCCTGCTTAACAGAGAGCCTGATCTGAACTTGGCTGACTGAGTGTATAAGATCAGGAGGCAGTATGGGATTCAAAAGACTCAGCTAAGCTAACAAGAATTAAAATGTGTCAAATCGTAAAATCAGCAGATGTGACCCCAAGCAAGAGGTAAAGAGGGCAAATATGTTGAGCATGAGGCTGCTGTTTTTCTACAGTCACTTTTCTGAGTATAAATGCCTGAAAATTCTATAACATTGATCAGATGGCTTGGCAGAAGCCTGCATTTGGCAGGCAGAATTTTCCACATGATGGTTTTATCTTGTTAGGAGCTAATCTATTATGATAGACTTACAGTCACACATAGCCCATCAATTAGACAATGTTATGTCACGTAATTGATTGCAGGTTCTTCAGTCATTGAAGTGGCAGTGGGAAAGAGCACTGACAAGAAGATCTGTCTTGTCTTACTTCATTGATGCTAGACATCCAAACCGTTTAAATTGGCCCACAAACTCTGTTTCTTGAGGCTGAAGTATTCCTCTACCCTCACTCTAAATCAAAATCAAGCGAGGACTTAATGCTGACTATCAAAATGGCCTAAGCCTAAAAGTCACTTCTTATGGAACACATATGTGAATGTGACATGTACATTGGTCTAAGAAATTATGGAAAATTATAAAGGAAAAAATTGGAAGGAGTAGGAAGAAAGGCAACCACAGTTGTGGTTTCATGTCTTTCTCCTATTCCCAGCAGGCATTTCTCAATTAGAGAATAAGGATACAGATTCTGTTGATTAGAGCATTAACCATTTTTTCCCATGAGTCTTGACTTAATGTCTCACAGGAGTTCAAAGATCTCTTCTTTCTATTCTTCCCTAAATGCTTCATATTAATGTTTAGATCAGGCATCACCAATCTACATCTCCTAGGCTGGCCCCCTGTTTTGTAAATAAAGTTTTATTGGAATACAGCCAGGCTCATTTGTTCAGTGTTGTCTATGGCTTCCATTGCACTACAATTGCAGAGTTGAATAATTGTAACAGAAACTGTATGGCCACAAAGCTGAAATAATTACTTCTTGGCCTTTAAGAAAAAGTGTGCAGACCCTGACTTAAATATTACCAAGTACATTGTACTCGTTCTAACTTCTGAGAGCATTATAATATTTTTCATTCTCAGTGTGGTTCTTTTTTTCTCCCAGCTAGTAAAAGGACCTGATTTTAAAGGCATAACACATAAGACCACCTACTCTATTATTTCGTTGAACTTGGAAATTTGCTCTTTGGAAATTCTCCATAAAGACCCACCATTAGAACTTACAGGGAACTCAGTTAAGGTTTTTCATAACTTTTACTTCCTTCATTTTGAAGCGTTTACAGCATTTTGTAAAGAATTGGTTGAACAAGTAGCGGGAATACCTTCTGTGATCCTGACTATCTTTAGCCATTAACAAAAGACAACAAAACCACTTCTTCTACTTGAGCAAATTCTGTTTCAATAGGAAAGTCAAAATTATTTCTCATTTAGCCACAAACCGCTGATTTTCTTGTTCTAGAGAGGGAAAGATGAAAGTCAAAACAGCATGTCTCTTACGTGGTTTGGTGCTAGATACTTTGAGCAATAAAATCCTAGTGAGAAATTAGAGGGAAAGAAATGGGGTGTGGAAGGGGGCAAGGGAATGGAATATAAAAACCACAGAAAATAGAGAGGCTATTAGTCATTTTTATTGTTCTCACCTGGATTCTTCTCAAGAGTCACATTAAATGGTTATCTAAGCAGAATGAATTGATTTATTCTCGATGTTTAAAAGAGGATGAAAAGTTGATACTGGCTAATGTTGTGGGGCATCTGAAATTACCCTGAGGGTGATAAAGTGCATCTGAGGAAGGACCCAGGAAAAGTAGCAGCAATGTTGGTATCTGATACTTAGGCACAAGAGAAAATGGCTCAAGAAAGAGGGCAAAGCCAGAAAGTGAAAACAGCAAGTTAAGGCCTGAAGGAGAAGGCATGACAATCTTAGACCAAACGTTTTGTTTTACTTTGTCTGAATTTATAGTGTGTTTTTATACATTGCTCTGAAAGAAAAACAAATTGGAAAAACTTTTGAAAACATTTCCATACATACTCAGAATTCTGATGGCTTTCCAACTCATGAAAGCTAGGTGCTAATGGCTCATTATTGCATGCAATATGCATGTATGTTCTCATAATTCAATCAGTTACTCCGTACTTGCCTAGAGCTGCTGAACTTCCATCACGTTTAATCGCCAGTTTTGTCAACAGGGGTGGTTACATTCCCAGATGTCGACTAACCCCTAAGGGATTGATTGTCTTCCAAATGTGGTAGGTTTTCCCACAGCTCTGACAACTCCAAAAGAGCATGTGAATGCTTGTTAGAATCAGTGAGCACTGATGTATCGCTCCCAGATGTATCTTTGGCAGAAGCGCCCCATTTTCTGGAGTAGTGATATTAGCAGCAGCTTCTATAAACCCTGAAATGCATTAACCACTCCATCCCCCACAAATGTCACCCGTTGGCTTTAGAGAAATAAAAAGCAGATGCAAATTAGCAATGGGTAATGCCTGGTTCCAGAATCTTGTGTAAATAATGACTTGGTGATATTATAAACTAAAAAGTAATCAGACCTCAGACTTAAATCCAACTGAAGTAATAGATAGGCACAATGAATTGAATAAAATAAGCTTCCCATGACTGTGTAAAAGTAACTTGCACCTAGACATTTCATGAGATTGAAAAGTTTTGTCACATTTTGTTTAATAAATTACCATTTCTATTAGCCTCAGAATTTCTTGATTTAAGGCAAAAGTGTCAAATGCCTTAGAAGATGAGGCTTACAAAGCCTCAAACCAAACACAACAGGTTGAGTAAGTTTCACCTAAGCATCCAGGCTTCTGTGTATTTACTAAACCTTGGGCTTTTTGCAAACACTATTTTTGATAAATATGATAACATATCTAACAGAAAAACATAAATAATCTACGAATAAAGTGAAAATTGGAATAATCCCAAACCAAGAAATCAGGAAGGTTTTGTTTTTTACCAATGTAGAAAGTCATATGTCTTTTTCTCAGCTGTAGAGTCTTCATTTCAACCAATGATGAAAATGAAGACACAAAAATGGCATTTGGTGATTACAGTTATACATCATTAATATGGACTCAAAGAATTAGACTACAATCAGATGGCCTCTTTAACAAATGGACCACGTTTACTCTGTGATGTAAAACATCTGGATGGACAATGAACACATCAATCAATTACTAAGCCTCCCCTAACATTCTACATATAGGGATAATTGATCATTTTTCCATTTTTATTAAGACATTAGGCAGCAAATAGATATCACCTTATTGTAAACTAACTTCAGGTAGGCCCCAAAGAAAGTTTCCAAACTGTGCTATGTTTTCGACTAATTGCATTTTTCTTACTCTGGTATTCATTAACACATAGTTAGAGCAGTCTTCAGGATAATTCATAATGGAAGCCAACACTGGCAGATCTTGAGCAGAGATGCCACAACTTGACTGAATAAAGCCTTAAAAACAAAGTTTTGGAGGAAGATGCCCAAGAACAGACTTAATCACACAATTAATTTTAAAAAAGCAGAAATTAAAGCTCAGACACACATATTCTGTGCCAAAACCTTTGCCTACTGATCCACAGGGCTCTTCTAAAACCACCTGACCAACTTCTTTATCAACCAGCTTGATTTAACTCAAAGATACAAAAAAAGATAGAGAGCAAAGCAGAGAAAATTACAAAGTAATTTGAAACCAAGTTTTCTTCTAGATTTGTGATTTCCCCAAAGGTGTGTTTCCAGAAAAGTGTTTCAGCAGCCACAATCAGGAGAGAGAATAGGCCAGGGATAGACTATGATTTCCTGCAGCCATTTTCATTTTGTCTGTATTACATATGAGCATTCAGTGTAACATTTTACATGAGAATAGGTGGTGCCTACAGCCAAAAACATTTTGAAAGTGATCCTCAAAGTATGGTTCCTAGCAACACATCACCTAGGAACTTATTAGAAACACACATTTTCAGGCCCCATCCCAGATCTACTGAATTAGAAACTCTGGGGTGGGACCCAGAAATCTACGTTTTAACAAGTCCTTCAAGTCCTTTGATGCCCACTGAAGTTTGAGAACCAATGCATTATACGATTCCCAGGCACCACATCCACCCAAAGGCCTTCTGTGGCCAAACCCTTTGACCTCTTCCCCATCCCCACACCCTACACACTTATTCTACCTACTCACACAGATGTGGGTGGGGTGCCCTTCTGGATTTATAGCAACCACTTTTTTTGTGTTATTATTTCTTTATATAATAAGAAATAATATTATGTCTACTTCTCCTACAATCATAATAACTCATCAGGCACAGGGATCATCTGGTACCCATTGTTTTTTGTTTTTGTTTTTTTATTTATAGTATTTCTCATAGAGGCTGGCACAAAATAGGTACTCAATAAATGTTTGTTAAATAAATGATAGATACATTGATGTTTGTGTATTTGATGGATTTGTATTACACCATCTCTGAATCAACAATCCGAGGAGTTACCACCCACACAAGTACAACATGACCAAAATTAAGCCAACAAAGACGATCAAGATCAAAGTGTTTGAGCAATCATCTGAGCAGCTAGCCTGCTACCTCTGTTAATGTTTGCAGCACCAAATTGTCCCTGCTTGAGATTTTCACTCTCTTTCAAATAATTCTGTGACCTCAGACTCCTCATGAGAGTGAGCTTAGCTTCAGGCTGCTCTGTGGCATCAAACATGGAGATGGTAGTTTCACTAGCAATGCTAACTTCAAAACTGAAGGTCTGAGGCATGTGTTCCTAAAATTGGATAGGTGTTTTTTATGGAAAACCCTTAAGTGTTTTTCATACTCTTTTCACTATAACTCACAGTAAGATAATACATTTTGCATCTTGCCCTAATGCACACATACTTAGACATGTACGTGTGCTTTCTGAAGCCACTCTCCTTACCACATGAGTTGCCCTCTGAAAATTTCTTTTCTATTGTATTTTATTCTATTTCATTAAAATAAAAGTGTTTGAGATACACTAAATAAATTTCATGACCCACTATTAGGTTGAAAATTACAGTTTAAAGAGTACTAAACTATATAATGTATTGGATACTTTTTATATATAATTAAGAGGGTTTTTTGTTTTTTAACCCAATGAGTAGTTTCCCAGATTATCTCTCCTCTAACTTAATCCCATTTTTATTTGCCAACTGTGGCAAATAGGAAACTAATAGAGTCTCCCACCACCACCAACTCTGCAGTTGAATTTTCCATAAATCCTAGTTCTACAGCTTAGTAGCTTTGTTACTTTGGACAAGTTACTTGTCTAGTCTAAGGACTGCTTTTCTTATCTGTAAAATAAGAGTCCAAATACATGCCTTGAGTATCAGAAAACATGCATTAAAAGCAGCTGGCCATAGGACAGGTGTTCAGTCAATGATAACTTTTATTACCATCCCAGATCCCGAGAAAACTACCAGTTAATTTTTTAAGGCATTCTTAGATATCCCTGTAAAAAGGACATCAAAATTCCAAAATATCACCTAACATGCATATTATATCTATGCTACAGATAAACTGTGTAGAAAAGAAGTTCCTACCCAAACATTGCATCCCTCAGGAATGGCTACTACAATCCCAAAGCAAGTCACACCCATCAGGAGCTGGCAAGGTCTCTTGTGATGAATGGGATTTGGGTCTCTTTTAGGCATTTCCAACTAGGACCTTGCACCATCAGTAAATGTATCATTCCCCTTTCCCTGAGAGACTCTTTGGAGTTTAAAGAGTCACATGCTGCTTCATCATTTGCTACAGCTACTCGTGCAAATTCCATGGCCTTATTGGGCTTATCAAACCTGGTGCCTGAAGATTACGGCTACATTTCATTTGCAGAAAGATAGCTCTGGAAAAAAAAATTAATAAAAAATTTTGAAATTATATCTGCTCTTGTGATGCTGAGATATTGGATATTTAATAACTGAGCAGAATTTCAAACATCTCCTGTTAAAGCAGAGGAAAATAAACAGGAAGCAAATTGCAGTACAGGTGGTTTCTTTACTCAAAAAATGCAGGACATACAATATCCCATACAAACAAACAGTTCCAGAGGCTAAATACTCCATGCTTCACAGTTTCCCCAAAACTCTGAATCCACTGTAAGAATACAAAAGGACGCTCTAAGGTCCATGCTCGGTGGCAAAGCCCCAGGATGCGTTTGTTTATCAATTGCAATGAATGTGCCACACTAATGAAGAATGTTTATGTGGGAGGATGTGGGGGGTGGGGGGAGTGGGGCAGATGGGAATCCCTGTATTTTTTGTGTAACAATGTATGTAATCTAAGTATCTTTTAAAAATATAAATATATTTTTTTAAAATTTTAAAATAAAACATACAAAGATAAATAAATAAATAAATGGGATTTCCAGAATTAAAAAAAAAAAAAGAATACAAAAGGATGATGACAGACAATGCTCAACCCAAGAAGCAGAGAGAATCTTCAACTGCAGCAAGACAGTTCCATTCATCTGCCCCATGGGATCTAAGCCCCCTCTCAATCAGAAGTGGAGTTGGGCATTACCATCCCCAAATCCTCAAGATTGAGGAACAAACAAACATAAGGGGAGATGCAACTATGGACTAAAGTAGACTTATTATTATTATAGTAATGGAAGAACTTGTAATATTGATATAAAGATAGTGGTCCCCAGAGGTTCTGAAGGGAAGGAAAGGGAACAACAGGTGTTACATGGGGGCATTTTTGAGACACTGGAATCGTTCTGCATGATATTACAATGACAGATACCATCTTTTATATATTTTGTCAAAACCTATAAAATTGTGCTGTGCAAAGTGTAAAACATAATGTAAACTATAGGCCATGCTTAGTAGCAATGCTTCAATATGTGTTCATTAATTGTAACAAATATACCATACTGAGTAGAATTTCACACTAGTGAAAGATGTTGTTAATGGGAGAAAGTTTGGGAGAGGGAGGGGATGGGTTATATGGGAATTCCCTATATTTTCAATGTAACATTTATGTACTCTAAAGCTCCTTTAAAAATAAAATTTATTATTTTAAAAATAATACTAAGACAGAGATAATGTATGTTCAAAAATTGTAGTAATGGAAGAAGCCAAAAAGCAAGAATAGTTTTGAGTAGTTGACTCTTAGGCAAAAATGGACCTAGTAACCAGTCAAATATATTGCCCAAATGTATTTTCCCCTACATTCCCAGATTATGCTCATCTCCCTTTGTTCTTCCTCCTGAGATTTCACCATTCAGAGATTCATTTAATTTAATGAGCAATATTTATAAAAACATGGAGGACTGCTGAGCTTATCAAATAGGCACACATCAAGGTGAATAAATTAAATGAGGCAAATTTCCTCATAACACAAGACTAAAATCAGGATATGAATTTAGGAAAAAATGCATCATAATCCTTCCAAAGAGTATTAAAATTCCCACTATATTGAAAGCCTGAAAGTTGCCCTTCTTTACCTTGCTCCCCAAAGCTAGACATAGGATATAGGAGTTAAGGTGGTGCTAGTCTGAACAAGTCAAATTCACTAGACTTGGGGTGATGGGGGGAGGGCCTCCATGGCCCAGTGGGAAGTGATTTCCATGAAAACCAAGAACCACCCAAACAAAAAAAAAAAAACAAGAGCAAAGCTGAATTCTCAGTGCAGCTCAGGTTTTTGGAGTCCTTTCTCTTCTCTATCTTTAATCCCTCCAAAAGCAAAAATAACTGCCATCATTAACTGAGCACATTCTATGTGCAAAGCCGCCCTGTGCTTTGAACTTGATATATATTCATTACCTCATTTAATCCTCACCACAGCCCTATAATAGTTATCTTTATCTCTACTTTATAGATTGGAAAACTGAGGGTTTTTAAAGGTTTAAGTTATTTTCCCATTATTATGCTTGTAGTTTAATCCAAAACCCATTGTGCTATGCTGCTTCTATTCTACATTGCCTATGGGGGGAATCAAAACCAGATATTATAGAGCAGACTTTTGGGAAAGAAGAGAGGAAGCAGAGGGAGTCAATTCTCGTAGAATCCTCGGGTCCAGTGGTGGGCTGAATAAAGGACTCCCGAAGTCGTCCACACCCTAATCTCTAGAAGAAAGAACATGCGACTATGTTACCTTATATGGCAAAAAGCAGACTTTGCAGGTGAGATTAAATTAGAACGCTTAACATGGGAAGATCATTTTCTATTGTCAGGGAGGGCCCAATATAATCACAAAGGTCCTCATAAAAGGGAGGCAAGAGGGTCAGAGAGAGCCAGAGAGAGATTTGGAGATGTGCTGCTGACTTTGGAAGAAGGAGACCACAAGTCAAGGAATGCTAGAAAAAGCAAGGAAAATAATTTTCTCCTAGAAGCAAGGAATAGGGGCAGCCTCTAGAAGCTGGAAAAAGCCGGGAAATGAAATCTCCCATACAGCCTCCACCCTGCCAACACATTGCTTTTAGGGCATTTGATCTCCGGAACTGTAAGGTAATTTGTATTGGTTTAAGCCACTACTTTTGTGGCAATTTGTTACAACAACAACAGGAAGCTAATACAGGTATTTCAAGAAAGAAAATGTGTGGTGCCTTTTCTTTCCACACAAGGAAACTGCAGGATTCCCTTCCAGTCACTGGAGGAAGCTTCTCAAAGCATGTGCCTCAGAACTGAGGCGGGAGACCCCAGGCCTGCCTCATGTAGGAATCGCATTCCCCTGTCACACTTAGCCCAAGTTTGCACCCTGATGTGCTTCCCGATTTGCTCGGGCCATTAGTTCCTTGGCACTCCAAATTTTCATGGCAGATACTTCCTCACATCTATTCCAGCCCTCAGTGCATTGTGACTTTTCTGATTCCATGTCTACCATCTCGACGGACCTAATCTCCTTAAGAGGGGATATCATGTCTTTTCCTCATTTCTGTCACTCCAGCACCCAGCTCAGTGGTTGACCTCTGGTGGTAGCCAAGCCCTGGGAAAGGAAGAGGGGGTAAAGGAGAAAAGGAGAACAGGATGGTGGCACAAAACTAGTACATATTTAATGTATAAACTGCTGCTGAGTTCTGTCACATATTCTGCCCAAAGAAAGGAACCTGTCCATACCCCGAGGTGGAAAATGTTTGCCTTCTGACCCCCCACCAACCATCCTCAGGCTCATATTTTCTAAGTCCTGCCATGGCCCATTCTGTATAACAAAGTCTGAAACCCACAAAATATGATATTTGTCATGGTAAAAGAGAAGCCAAACTAGATTTGTGCTGTCCTTTTGTCTAAATGTTGATACTGATTTTTACCTACAAGTTCAGACAGGAATTAGATGCTTGGCTCTTAGCCATTGGCCAAATCTCCCCTTCACTGTGGATAATTCTCCCACCATTTCTTTCCAGAGACCCATCTTCTCAGAAGTTCTATAGCAATCACACCAGGCTCACTTATTTGGTCCCACTTATTTTGCATCATCTTGCATTGTTGAGCATCTCTTTCTAACCAGGTACACAATAATATCACTCCCTCAGCTCCGGTACACATTGAATGGAGAAAGCTCCATTGTGCTATACTCGGGGGACACTGTGATATCAAAAAGTCACTGTTTCTCACATGGGGTTGATAAAAGGCAAAAACCAGATTTTACATCTCCTTGCCCCCCACTTCCCCGCATAGTACCTAACACAGAAAACATGATGAGATATTTGTGTTTGTTGACTGGCTTCTTGACCAAGACAGGTAATAAAAAATGTAATTACAGTCATATAGTCCAAACCCTTGGTTTTATAAAGAAACTGAGGCCCAGATAAATGAAGTTATACAGAAAATTATATAAGTCGGGACAGAATTAAGGTTACAGGCTGTCTTCTGGCTCCTAATCCAGTGTGCCTTCTAATTGGACCCAAAGGTGATATCTAAACAAGATTCGAGGAACAGCTCAGTTTGACTCGGTTTGAACTTGCTATAAATGTCCAGGCTTACTAAACTGTGCACATGTTTGACTCCACTCCCAAGGCCCCAGCTATTGCATCTCCCCTCACCACCTGCTATTTTCTCGGCCTCATGAAGCCACAGCTGCTATTAATGACCTTCAGGGTCACCAGGAAGCAATTTATTTCATTTTTTTTTTTAAATAAAGGAAATGTTAATATCACAAGATCTATATCTGAAATGCCCCAGAGCAAGTTTCATTTCTGACTTTATTCTCTTATTTTCAGTTTCCCTTTTTCCCATTCCCCATGTCAAGTTGTCAGGATGACTTCGATCTCAGAGACATGCTGCTTCTTTCCTGACACTGACAGAGCTCCCACCAGCCACCATGATACAAGTCCACAGAAACTCACTTAACTCTTTCAAATCTAACATCTGTCTTCGTGCTCTGTCCACAAGGGGAGGGTCCCTGGCATAGAAAATGGGTTAACTCAAAAGACAAACCCAAGTGGACACACATATCGACATGTATAAAAACTTAAAGCAGTTGGTCTTCATTGAATAGGGGGATCCCAGAATTTCAATCTTAAAACAATCTCTAGAAACCAACTTTCACATCAAACTGCAAATATAGAGTAAATAGATCTCTGTGTGTTATTCAAAATCAGTGACTACTTATCTGAGCTGTGGTCCAATCATTTCCAGTTGATAGAAACTGCATTTCAAACAGAGAGGAGAGGATTTCAACTTAGTGAATTCCTTTAGTTACAGGAAAACTGAGCAATTTGCAGGAAAATTGTCTCTTCACCTTCTGTTTTCATAAACATTATAGTTAATTCTTGGTAATAAAAAAGGGAAGTTTAATCAATGACAAACAAGCAATTTGGCAGGAAGGTAGAAATGGTTTATTGGCAAGAAATAAACAAAAGGGCATTATCCTTTTAACAGTCAAACTGGTGTCGACTTTTCTTTGAACCTAAGATTTTACCTGTCCCCTACCCAAACACATCTGCTTCAGAGGAAAAGTAAAGCAAGACAAAAGGAGACACAAGTGAATTTAGACAGAGAACCCAAGTAACCAGATGATTGCCTTAGGAATAATAAACCACTATTTGTAAATCACCTACTTTTTGAGAAAATTCACAATTAATTTAAAATGTTTAATAGATGTGACGAGCTCTGAGTTCTATAGACTAAAAGCAACTACGTCAAAACATCTTTGAAAACAAACAAGAGAGGGGAAACATCCATCACGTCCTCGCCCTTTCCATCGTCCAAGAAGTAGTAATCTTGGGCCCTGGAAGGGGAACCATAATTTTTATCTGAAAACCTCTCAGGGCGGTTCTTTTGTATTTCCCTTTCTTTCTTTGTAGATCACAGCAGCAATTTTCTTTTATCGTCAGCTATTTATAGTTTTCCTTTTCTCAAAACCTTGGCCAGAAAGAAACTGGGCAAAAAGCATTTCTTTCAACAGCCACATTATTTTGTAGCACTCTTGAAAACTATTAAATACAATCAAAAGAGGCAAAAAAAAAATTCCCCAAATTTGTTCAACTCATTTTTCTTTGCCACCTAGTCTGTTCTACCTAAAGATGTGAAAGTAAATGTTCTCCTTCTGTTCCCAGGATGGTTAGAGATGCAGGAAGAAATGCCACTAAAATACTCTTTTTCCTATTCAGAAACAAAAAATAGTTATAAAAGAAGATACTTGTTATAATGGAGTTTGCACATATCTCAGTCCTCTTTCAGTCTCAGATTATTTCCCAGTAGCTTTAACATACTCTGGAGAGATTTGGGTGTTCATGATTGTGTTTGGGGAGCCTCAAGACCATTCTCAGTTTTAATGATTGCAAGAAGGAGTCACAAAACCAGCAAAGCTGTTATATTCACAGTTATGGTCTGTTACAGTGAAAAGATACAGATTAAAATCAGCAATGAAATAAGGCACATGGGGCAGAGTCCAGGAGATGCCAAGCACAAGCTTCCAGTTGTCCTCTCCCAGCAGCATCATACAGCAGTGATGTGAGACAAGATGCACAGAGTATTACCAACCAGTGAAGATCACATGAACATTGGTATCCAGGGTTTTTGTTGGGGGTAAGGCATGGCTGACTGCCCACATGCCTGACTTCAGTGACTCAGCCTCCAGCCCCTCTAGAAGTCAAGCTGATACCATGTGACCCAAGGTCCCTACCAGAAATCACATTTTTAACATAAACTATCTGGTATGGCCCAAAGCCTCAGGTAAACAAAGACACTTTTAAGAGGCAGGATGCCCTCAGGAGCTGGGCAAGGCCCATCAGCCACCAACAAACCCCTGGTACTTAGTCATTTCTCTTGTGCCCATAGTAGAGTGGGTAAAACCATGATTTGTAGTCAGCCACATGACTCCTAATTTTGGCTCTACTTCCTGCTAGCATTGTGACCTTAGGAAAAATACATGGCCTCTGTCAGCCTCAGGGCCTCATTCATAAAATAGGCATGACTTAAGCACTCAGGAATTAGATAGGATTTAACACAATTTGACATATGGAGGTACAGACAATTCCTACTCCCCACTCTATCCCCTTATCCTGAGCACCAGGAAGAGGACATGTCACCGCTTTCCCTGTTAGTTGGCACCATGTGACTGCATTCTGGACAGTGTGACCTGGGCGGAGGTGATTTAAGTCACTTCCAGACCTGGCCATGAAATTCTCCCTTCCTCCACATGTCTTCATGACAAACACTGAAGATATGTGTAGGCCTGAGCCACTGTCAGCTTGGGTACTGTGATGGTTTGAATTTTGTGAATCCCAGAAAATGATGTTCTTGAACTAACCCATTCCTGTGGGTGTGGGGCCCTTTGATTGCATAAATCCAGTTAAGAGGGATTTGATTAGATCACTTGATTAGATAATTTTAGGCCTTTTGACTGTACTACATCAGTGAGGTATGACCCAGGTTGGGTCTCCGGCCTCTTGCTGGGTCTTATATAAACTTAAAAAACACAGAGAAAGGGAGCTCTGCCATTTTGACCTTGCCATGTGAGAGAGAGGACTCCGGGTTCACCTTCAGCTATAGAAGGACAGAGAAGCCCCAAGAGGCTCAAGGAGACAAGGCCCAGGGAGATGTGCCTGATTGCCCAGAGCTGAGCTCCAGGAAACAGTGAACTTGAAGGGAAAGGCAGGGACCTTGGCAGAGATGGGCTGCCATCTTGCTTGCCACATGGGCAGAATTCAAGGATCACCAGTTAGGTGACTTTGATGAGAAAGAATCTCTGATAGTGGCTTGATTTGGACATTTCACAACCTGGGAACTGTGCACTTTTACCCCAAAAAAATTCCCTTTATAAAAGCCAACCCATTTCTGATAATCTTGCATTGGCAGCCCTGGGGCAAACTAAGACCAGTGCCTATGAGGAACATAGCCCTTGCCAGCCTGCATTGGATACATAGCATGGAAAGAAATAAAACTTTTTGTGCTGTTATTGAGATTTTGAGGTTAATTTGTGACTGCAACAAAACCCAAGCCTATCCTCATACTCATCTGTGTCAGTTCAGGTTTTCTAAGAAGGAGACGCCAAGAAAGAGAAGTACAACAGATTTATTGGAGGAAACTCCTGTGATAGACACAGAGAAGAGGGAGCAGGTATAAGCAGAGAGAGCCTTCATACAGTGATGCAGAAAGAGAGGGGAAGAAAGGGGAGGAGAGCCTCAAACTGTGGTGCAGCTCTGTAAGGTCTCAGCCAGGTGACAGGGATCTGTGAAGCAGAGATCAGCCACTGAGGCAGCCCCATACTGGGCAGAAATGTCCTGGCTCGAGCTCCCCCTCTGTGCTCAGTTGCTGGCCAGGAGCAGCCTGGGTTGAGCATGACCTCAGCATTAACACTGCTGCAGAGCTTAAAGGTATGGCAGCAGAAGGCCATCAGCTAACTACTCTCCTTGCCTCGGGATTCCTTGTGAAGGGAAATCTGAACAGGGCGCTTCCAAGGCTGCCACAAGCCCCCAATAAATAATATCTATGATTTTGACAACCTATGTGTCTGCCTTAGCAGAAAGTGAGCTCCTTGAGGGTATCGCCAATGGCTTACTCGTCACTATATGTCAGTGTCTGGTTGGCATATTGTAAGAACTTAATAAATACCAATTGACGAAGCAAGTGGCTCAGCGACAGAATGTGGGTGCTCAGAGGAGCAGACCTAAATCCTAGGGGTTAATGTTGAGAAGAACTAATCCTGAGTGTGGTGGGATTGCTTTACTCAAGCTGTTACCTCCCTGACACACCAAAAAAAAGTCATAACTTCAGAGCTGGACCCAATGAGGGGTGTTTGCATGTCCCCAAAGGACCTCGGCTGTAAAGAAAGGAAATTGCAGTGACAGTTGCTATTCCTTCACTCTGAGGAGCCCTGTGCTGCTTTCTTGGGGCTTTATACTTGCTATGTTGAGTTAGGGAAGGTGGAATAAAGTTGATGAGACAGGAGAGGGACGATAAAACGGCAGAGGGCAGACTAGGAGAGTAAGGAGGGCGACAGCATGATCCAAAGGTTTAGCATCCTGACAGGAAGTGGGAGGGGGGTTGGAGGGGTCGCTGTAGGGGTGGGCGAGAAGTGCCCTGTAAAGAATGTGGATTTTGGCACTCTCAATTAGAGGTGGAGTGGGCATCAAAATCCCAGAATCCTCAGGATTGGGGAATGACCTACGAAATAAAGTAGACTTACTGGTTTCTGCTATAGACTTACTGAGATTCTAGTAATGGAAGAACTTATATCATTGATGTGGAGACAGTGGCCACTGGAGGTTCTGAGGAGAGGGAGAGGGAAAAAGAGGTGTGATATGGGGGCATTTTCGGGACTTGGGAATTGTCCTGAATGACATGGCAACAACAGATGCAGGGCCATTATATATCTTGCTATAACCTACAGAATTGGGTGGGAGAGAGTGTAAACTACAATGTAAACTATAATCCATGCTTAATAGCAATGCTCTAAAATGTGTTCATCAATTGTAACAAATATACACACTAATGAAGAATGTTGTTATTGTGGGAAAATGTGGGATGGGTAGGGAGTGGAGCATATGGGAATCCCCTATGTTTTTTATGTAACATTTATATAATCTAAGTATCTTTAAAAAAATTTTTTTTAATATATTTTTTAAAAAAAGGATAAAAAAAAAAAAACAATGTGGCTTTTGAGTCATCAGTCCAAACCTCCAACTCTGCATAGCTGTGTGCTCCTATACAACTCCCTGAAGCTCTCTAGTAATAACATGTGAGTTCTGGAAGGTAAGGATCACTGTTTATGCTCTGACCCCAGGGCTCAGCACCCAGTTCTGGGAGCATGGCTGGCATTCAAGCTATGTTGTGGTACAGGTCACAGGCTTTGGAGTCAGACTACATGGATTTGAACCCTGGCTCTGAAACTTACTCTGTAACCTTTGGCAAATTACTTAAGCTTCTTCTCTTTTGGCTTCCTCGTCTGCAAAATGGTTATACACGGTTATACATAGGGTTGTTATGAAGATTGGAATGAAATAATCCATGTAAGCACTTAAAACTGTGTCTGGCACATTGCGTGCATCAAACAAATATTAGCTATTATTACAATCATTGCTATTTATTGAATGAATGAATGAATCTCTCAGACCTTTAGTTTACTCGTCTATAAAAGGGGACTAAATGTCTATTCCATAATTTGTTCTGAATATTAAATGAGATAGTGTAAGTAAAATGTTTAGCTCAATACCTGGCATAAAATAGATTTCATGAACTGGTAATTATTCCCAAGCCCATTAACCCCAAAATTAACGTAGGCATCACCCTGTGTCTAATTCTTCCCCTCAAGGTTCTTGTTGAAGGTTGCCAGAGCCCTTCCCAGGGCCTGGAATGCGTATCTCAATCTCTCTATAGGGTAGTCCTTGGGAAAGCCTAACTTCTGAGACAAAATGCCCTAAGGCTTGGAATCAGAGACTCATCCCAGACAACCCTGAACCCCACCCAGACAGCAGAATCCCCCTCCCTCTCTGCCCTCATATGGGGGCTGCTGTCCCTAATTCATTTTCCCAAAGGAAAAAAGATTCCGCAAACACTTCTTTCTCCTTTGCTTGGATCCCTCAATTGCTCTTCAGTTTCCACCCTTTATGGATTCCTCCCTCCAGCCGCCTTCTATAATGCATTCTCCATTGGGTCCTAGCTAACAGGGGAAGCACTTTGTGATGCAGCTTCTATGAAGAACATTATGCAAACTAATGTTGCGTTCTACACTACTCCAAGTCTCTTACCTCAGGACATTATTCTAGAAGTTTAGAAGTCCCAAAGTCAATGAAGAACACAGAAATTTAAAACTCCAGTCATCTATTTTCCATTACAGTGGATGCAAACGCTGCCAATGCAGTGCTTCCGTTATGGACGAGTGTATGCGTGATGCCTCAGAGAATACCTGAAGAACTAGGGCAAATCACTGCTCCAAGGCAGCTGGGGATATTGGTCTTTAACCCTGCCTCTAAGAAACCCCTTACTCTCCTTATGATGACTATATTCTGCAAAGAAAACACCAGGACACACAGTCTTCCAGGTACAAATGTATCCCACATGGACAACAGGACAGAGCATTTGGAGTTTGGGTTTGATATAGACATGTCATTCACACCAAAGCATCCCATTTCTAAGGCCTGCACAGTTGGAAAGGGCAAAATGAGAACCAGGCAATGGGTCTGAAAAGCAGGTAATAGCCTCCTCTTCTCACCTTTCATTCTTTTATTGATTAGTTACCTGATGGATTTTCTCAGGCATCTTTCTTTGAATTTTGAAGATGAATTCTGAGGATGACAGGCAGGTGTTTCTCTTCTCTAAGTCTAGCTGTGAGATGAACAATAAAGAAGAAAGAGAGAGATAAAGCTGCAAATGACCAAGGAGAAGCAGGACTTGTAAATGGGCACTGCCTATACACACGTGGATGCTAGGGTTCGGGGAGTGGAAGGCATCCATTAGCTACTTGATAAGTGTCTAAAGCTGGAAAAGAGAGAAGGACCAAAGTCTTCAAGATGAAACTACCCCTCTCAGCAACTTAGGGAATTTTTTTTAAAGTAGAAATGTGAAATGTTGTTTTAAAAAAGCAGTATGAATAGTCCATAAACTATTCCTTTTTCTAAGCTATTTTGTGTTGGGTTTCTTTCATTGGAAACTAAAAGAATAATATATCATGAGTCCTTAACTTTCAGCTTCATTATCTATTAATTGGAGAGAATAAAAGTAATAATCTCCTCCCAACATTTTTATGAGCAATAAATGAAACCTCCCACAGCCAAATAAGTGTAGTGTACATTTTTCATCTCCATTTCTTCATCTTCCAGCCATTCACCAATAGACTCCAAACCAGTCACTACTTGCTTTGCTTCACAGACAGGACACTCTCTAAGGAAACTAATCACCTCCAATGGGTATTATCAACCCCCATCTTATTTGTCTTCTCAGCAGCATCAACAAGGTTGTATTCTAAAAGTGGACTATTTTATCCTTTTCCACAACTTCAAATACCACTTAATAGGCCAATGAAAACCAAAGTTACAGCACCCTTCCCCACCCCCACGCAGACCTCTCCCCTAATCTCAGACCTATTTATCCCTCTACCTGGCTATGTCAAAGGCACCTCGTTCTCAGTGTGTCCTACACCAAATTTATAATCTTCACGTGACTGCCCATCACCCAACCTCATTCTCTTTCTGCCCTGAATACAGTTGCATAAGCTACAAAACTTCCCTTGCCACTCTATGGATATAGATGTATATATATCTATATATATATACACACACACACACACATACATATGCATGTTGATTTAATTAATGTTGATTTTCCCTTTTAGGTCTTATAATGCATGGCCTATGGATTTTATACAAAAAGTCTTGCTGATGTAGCCCAATTCCAGGCACTAAAGTAGGTTTTCAATATTCATTGAAAAAATATGCTTAAACTGTATGAAATGGCCATCTCCCTAAGGAGTGAGAAATCAAATCCTCTGTGCCTTTTTCCTATGTTACCCATTCAAAGGCCCTAACCCAACTATGGATCCTCAGTCTTTGAAGTTGAACTCTTTATTCCCTTTTGTCTGTAAGCTATAGCATGTCTCAGGAAACTTGGCAAAAAGTCCTGCTTCTAGCTGCACTGGGATTACCCCTTCCTGCTTGTGACATAGATCCTGAACTGGACTTTTACTCAAGAAAGAGAAAAAATTTCTTGGTTTGACCTGAGACTATCATTTTGCTTCAAAACAAAATGAGAAAGGAAAGCAAACACTAAAGATAACTTTTTGCCCTGGCACTGATACCCAAATATGGTTCAGGGTTTACCCCATCACAGGCCTCCCACACTCAGACCCCCGCTGTGCTTTTGATAATTACTGATTGCCAAATAAATCTGGGAGAAGGGTGGTCCTAGTCCTTAGGGTGGTCTCACTGCCCCCTTATATGCTCTGCTTCTCTCCTTCCGTTGTGGTAAGCCATTGACCGATAAGCATTGTTCATCTCTGCAAACCCCCGGTCTCCACAGTGGGACACTGAATATTTTTTCAGGTGGCCTGAGGGTCACACAGGAGCTCCTACTTTTCATTAATGACATGGAAGAAACAGACGCTGAAACTACCAATGCCTCAGGTTCGCTAAACCAGGCGATCTGGCCTCAAAAATCTCACAGATGTTGATGCCCAAAGACAACAGTTTTCTCTCACATGTTTAACCATCCAGAGCTCTATTTTAACCCTGTACACTCAGGCCTTACTGCACTCTTTTCCTTTATCTGGTAGGTGAAATACAATTCTTTGGTAAGTTTAAGTTCTTACAAGAGGGCTAATGCTTTGTGGCAAGGAGTGCAGGCTGATAGAATTGGATCCCAAGACCTAAATTCCAGGACCAATTCTAACAATAACTTTCTGGGCTAATTGGACAAGTCCCTCAATAGCTTTGAGTTTAATTAATCCCAGCCTCTAACACAGAAATTAGACTTTTTTCCTCTCCCTCTCCTATGTTTTTAGTAAGGATCAATGAGAGAACAGCTAAAAATTACATTGGACTAAAGACAGTATATAAATCCAAGGTTCATCATCATCGTCATGGTCATAATCATCATCATCATCATCACTCTAGTTAGTGACTTAATACTTCTCATGTTGTGCTGCTGCCACCTAATGGCAAGAGCTGAATGAACAGGAGACTATCTTAAAGTTGCACTGTCTGGTTTTGCATTTGTTTAAATTTGTGAAGTCAAAAAATGTGCAGGCTCAAAAAAAAAAAGAATCAAACCGAAATGATTGCACTTGTTATACTTTTGTTATACTTTTGTTATACTTGGCACGTGGAATTCGGCCCGAACCTTGAATAAATGGGGCAGAAATGAGCCCCAGGTCTAGATTAAAGGAAGCCCACCAGGTGGTCTTGTTCATATTTTTATTAGTCTAAAGGTCTTTTGCATGTAACAAACCATGCTCCTATTAGGTTCCAGACATAAAATGAAAACATTTAGGGCAAACTGTGGACTGATTGTCAGAATTGGGGTAGCATGTCATTTTGAAGCTCTTAAGACAGAAAACAGTGTCTACTGGTATAAGAAGTGATTCACAGGAACTGGTTGTGGCGGCTGTGCTTAAGGCCTGGGAGAACATCTTTCCAAGAAGTTGCCAACTATGCTGTCACTCAGGGGGCAAGAATTTCTCCTCACAGACTTTATGAAGAGACAAATGCTCTTATTCTTCTTTGGTCTCCTTCTCAAAAAATTCTAGTTAGATGTTCCATAGGGTAATAAAAACTAATAACTATTTGTACTTTTTATTTCCATAGCAACTTTCTTATGGAGGTATTCCAGAATTCTTTGGGAAAAAAACAGGGAACACCGATTGAGCTGCATCCAGGAAATGAGGTGATGACTTTATTTCAGCCCCATAAGCAGAAACCTGCCTGTTTTAATAGGAGTATCTGTCTGCAGAAAGCCACTGGAGCTCCAAGTGCAAGGACAGCGTGCCACCGCACACTTGGACAGAAATAAATCTTAAGAGAGCTAAGGGAGACTGCTTAACTCAGGCTTTGCTCCAAAAGGGAGGAAAGCCCAATCCAGCAGGGTGAAGGAATCCCTCTATCACAATATAACTTGCTACTTTATGAAGATGGTAAAAGATTTCAGAGAATGACTGGATTTATTACCCTTTAGAATAAGAACTGGGTATATTTTACTGTACGTTAAACTAAGCATAAATTTTGAATATAATAGAAAGTCTTTCAATATAATAGTGAAAAGTGAAAACTCATACTAAAAGAAAAAGGACAGAAATACAAATTGTTAAATTGGAAGAACCAATTTGAACTCATAATTTTAGAAAAGAAATATATTTTCCAGCTCTGTTAATGATCCAAAAGCTGCAGTGTCACCTTTTCCCAAGACTCAGATATAATCCTGGTCTGCAGAACAAATTGTCAGTACCCAACACCCCCACCATCTTATATATGGCACACCTACTTGAATCCTAGAAAGGTAACCCTGGAAAGGAATAAAAATAAGGGTAAGAATAAGAATAGAAATAAGAATAAAAATAGAAATTGAACTGAGATTAGGAATAGCAATTAGAATAAAAAATGGCAATGAGAATAGGGACATGAAAAACCACATTTAAATTCATGGTGTTGGCATTATGGCAATAAATTTCGTTGTAAGTATAATAATTTGTTAATCATTGAGATATTTCACAAGTGTTCTACTTGCATGCTAATGGGTTTAAAGCATTTTTGTAAACTTTTGGAGATTTGTGTTTTCACTTATATCATCAGAAGAGTTTTATCAAATAAGTTTGCAGTCAATGTTTAAGTATTTGGGGAAATTTATTTTAAATCCATAAATTTTTATTGACCAGGATCTAAGTCATATGTGAAAATTTAGAGGAATGTTTGTTATTTAATGCTGAAAAAGATCATTGATAAATTCATAATATCAATAATTTGTACATTAACAAACCTCTAAGAGATGAAAAAAAGGCTTTTTTGACATATCAGATCTTCTCAAGTTTTAAGATCATTCAACAAATAGTTATACATTACCCCTAATATATAGTGGATTTTGCAAATGCTCACCTCCTCTTCTCAGTGGGGCTGATAGGAATCTAACTAAGCCTACATATCTGAGCAAATGGTCTCCAGTTTCTACTAATCCTCTCCTGAGAGTCCTTGCCCTATGTGAGGAGATGTTGCTTTCTCATTTCCAGGACCCTATTATTTTTGTAAAGTGTCCATAGATTTGTACCTGTGTGTTTAACTAGGCTGTGTTTTACTTTCTCTGTCCTAATTTAAACTTTAATGTTTTCTGTCATGTTGACTTCATGGGAAGAATATAGCAATTCTTATCCCAACTGCCACTGTGGCACAAATTGGGGTTTATACTGGGAAGGACTCTTTAATTGCTTACTAGAAGTCCCTGCTCAAGCTACCTTAAACAAACAAACAAAAAATATTGTCTCAGTACCCTGTACAGGCAAGGATACGGCTGGGATAACCAGGTCAGGCACTAGAGTACTGCTTGGTCCCTTTGTTGCTTCTTCTCTCTGCATACTGGCTTTATTTTCTCTTACTGTAAACAGTCTTTCTCCACACGGTAAAAAGCATGGCTACTTGGATCACTGGACTCGTATTCTACAAGTTCCACAACTCAAATATAAGAGTATTTTTCTCCCCCAGCTTCAGTTTGAAAAATCCCATGGAAGTACTATGATTGTCCAAACTTGGACCATGTCCAGCCAGCCTATGGATCGGGAAAGTGAGGGACTATAATTGGATCTCTTTGGCTTATGACATGTATTCCTGTCATCTAGCAGTTGCAATCTATTTCCAAAAGGAACGGAGGAGTTTCAGGTAAGGCCACTGATGAAATAGTCATGATCCAGGAAATTGTCATGATATTACCCAACTTGTATCCAATAGAGGGTGTTCTGAAACCAGGGAGTACCTGCATGACATTGTTAAAGACCTGACAGCATCCTCTAACCATTTAAATGCTCAGCATCCACAGTCTCATAAAAAGTTTCTGATGGAAAACTAATAACAATGCAAGTAATAAGATATATGATTTGTGTTGATTATAATAAACACAGCAATATACCTTTAAATGTACTTATATGGCTCATCTAGAATGCTTGTTTTGGTGAATGAACACATTTCTATTTATGAGCTACAATTTCTCTAGCCAAGGCAGTCTCAAAAGTGTCTAAAAGAGTAAGAGGGTTGGAACAAATTTTCTGAGCTTCTGACACTGCCAAGGCCTATAGATTAATTGCCATGAATTGGATTAAGTCCTTTAGCCAAGTCTGTTTCTCTTGTGTCATAATAAAACCTGAAATTAGCCTTAAATGTAATCATAAAGAGATAAAACTTAGGTTGTAGTAAGTCTTCAGGCTCCTTTTTTGGAAGGAGCTGAGAGAGACAATTAAAAGAAAACATAAATATACTGGATGCACATTAAAATTCCAAGTGAATAGTGAGGAGCCCAGAAGCACCAGTGATGGGACTATAAAAGACTTAGCCAACCACTTGATTGGAAGCTAAAGGGATGGTTGCAGTCATTTTTGCATAAGAGAGATGCAAGTCTTGGTGGAACCAGAACAAAACTATGTCCTTTACATAGGAAAATGGTGTTACTAGTCCCCTTCAGTAAATTGAGAGTTTTGATGTGTGCTTCTTGTCCTCTGAGTTGGTTCTCCAACAACAGGCATAAATTCCCACTGAAACTTCTATATTTTTCCTGGTCTCTGCTTTTGATCAAGGTCACACTTTTTTTAAACAGATGGCTAGAATCCCTGGATGCCTTGTCATTGTACACCTAATTCAGGGTGCTAGGAGAAAAATATCACTTGTAAGAGTGATAAACTTACATCTAGAAGTCTTAAAGCCCATAAACCTTAAAAGCCAAACACTCAGCCTCACAAAGCTCCAAATGCCTACCTAACTTACGCTTCCCAACTTCATCATTTTCCCTCCGGGAAGCCATAAGAAAGCAGGCAATAAAATATGTGTTACCGTGTAAACCTATTGAGGGTCACCATTTGGTGCCTAGCTCAGACCCATGTAGGGAATTCCTTGGGAGTCTCAGAGCAAGGACTCAGTTATATAATGATCACATAGCAGACGAGTTAAGAAGGATATTTAAAGCCAGGTTTCTGAAACTTGGGTTTAGAGGTACAAAGTCAGAATCTCCCATCCTCTTAGCCTCTTGCCTCAACTTAGGAGCCTATGATGATAGACGTGTAAGGCAGCGTGTAGTTGATGCCAATGCCACCAAAAGCAGCAAAATGCAAACCTCTCACAACAGAAATCTTTCTGTTTGAAATCTCTGCCTTGCATCTCCCCAACATTATTCATTCCCCACATATCTATTGAGCATGCTCTATGTTGCAACCACAGTTCTAGTCATTGGTAATACTGTTCTGAACAAAAACTTATATAGTCCCTGCCCTCATGGAGCTTACATCCTAGAGGGGCAGTCATAAAATAAACATCTAAACCCACAAATTAGAAAATTGCAGATGATAACCATGATGAAAGAAATAAAACTGTGTAAAAGAATGGTGGTGTGGCAGGATGGGGCTACTTTAGACTGGATAGTGGTGAAAAATTTCTCTGGGGGGTGACATTTGAGCTGGAATCTCAATGACGAGAAAGACCTAGTCATTTAAGGATATGTAAGAATAGCTTTGTGGGCTGAGAAAATGTGGCAAATACGAAGATACTGAGAAGCAGAGGGCTGTGGGTAGTTGGAGCATAATGGGGGGAGTCATGAGGTTAGAGTGGAGTAGATTCGTGGAAGAAAGAGTGGTGGGCAAAAAAGAGAACATGTAGAGCCCCAGGGAATCTACCCCATTACCACCTACATCCTCCTATTCTTACACATATAACAGTATATTATAAAAGTTAATTAACTCTTCTCTCTCTTCAAGTAATCCATGAGTTCCTTAAGTACACTGTATCTTATTCATGATAATAATTATAGTTCCCATTTATTGAGCTATACCAAACAGTAAGCTAGCTACTTTGCATACATTATCTCCGATCTTCACAAAACCCTGCAAGATAAGTATTATTAGCATAATTTTACAGATGGGAAAACCAGTTAAATGATTTACCCAAAGCCAAACATCTAGCTTTTGGCAAAGCTGGTATTTGATTCTATGCCTCGACTGGCTCTGAAATCTGTCCTCTTTTCACTATCCCTCATTGTCTTAACCTCATCGTGCTTATTCATCTTTGTCGTCCCAGCTTCTAGCACAATGCCAGGCACATTAAGGGACTCAGATGCTTAATAAATGTTCATAGCATCGAATCGAAGTGAACTGAATGAAAGCTCACACAAACGGAGACAACTGACGAGGTTACCAATCTGGGGAGACTACAGGACTCTATGTAGTGGCGATGGTAGCCTTCTGTCTCAGGATGAATTCAAGCCATGGCAGAAACTGACAGAGAAGAGACTGTACTTAATAACACTAAATGAAAGCTGTGGGGTTTCCTGAGAGCTAATGTATGACACACTGACACAGCTGCATATCATGTTCTGGAAAAATTAATGGGATTTTAAAGAGAGAGGCTGCTCAATGTGCTTGCAAAATGGAGATACAGAAGAATGCGCCTCGATGAGGAGGAGATAAGAGCAGCGAGAGAGGATGGCACTGTTGTAATTGCCTGTGATTCCCACCCCCCTCCTCCTGACTTTAATTAGGACACTTCAAGACACACACATTTAGAAGAGTGACAGAGCTAATTGAAGAAAACCACATGTCTCATCAACAACCAAATCAGGAATAATAATCAAAGCAGCAGAAGCAAAATTGGAAGCCATGGAGCTGTCAAAAGCAGGAGGAACTCAAATACAATGAGGCATGTAATTCAGAAAAAGCGGGCAAGCTATATGGGAGCATTAAAAATTGGACATGAAATAAAACAGTTAACGTGACTCAAACTGAAACTTTCACTCCCACAATCTGGTCACAATTAAACCTGGTCAAAATTCATCTAATCCTTTCAGTTTGTGTCCTGGAGGTGCCTGCATTATTCCATTTGTTGCCTAGAACTATCCGTGTAAGGGAAAAGTCACCTGCTCACTCAATGAGCTCTTCATTACTCCACATCACTCTCCTGTCACCACATTGGTCAGTTCTGTCCTAAGTGGAGATGGCAAATGACAGCCCATTATCCTTAATTTTTTGTATTGCTTACATTCAGAGATCATTATTAACCAATATCCCTCAGCCCTCTACTTGCAAATGCAGAGTAAAAGATGAACTGGCAGTTCTAATTATGGAAGAATTCTTCTTGCTCTTCCAGTTTCTTAACTGCCTAGAAATATGTTGCTTGCCTCAGCACCCATTCTCCCTTCTCTCGGTCCACACAGGCAGGGTGGGGCTACCTTCCCAGGCCTAATCCAATGTATCAGGCATGTAGTGGGTTCAGTGGTGGCCAAGGGACCCACACCGGCCATTCAGAACCTCAACATATTCCTAGGCCTACTAGGACCAAGACGCTTGATCTTGTTCATGATGTGAGTGTTATGAATTGTTTGAACACTCTTGCCACCACAGGAAGAAGGAGAATTAAGTTATGAGTTCTCCAGAAAATAAGGAGGAAAATAAAAGACATCCTTGTCACATTGTATAACTCTCAAGCCAGCCATTCCAGCTGTCTGATTTATTCCTGAACTTTTCATTTCTATAATCTAATAAATTTCCCTTTTTACTTTTTTGCTTAATCCAGGTGGATTCATATTTTGCACTAAATGCAAACAAGAGTTCTAACCACAATTTATTAATGTAATAGTAACCATAGCCGTAAGAGAGGAACAATAATAATGGCTAGTATTATAGAGTGCCCTTTATGTGCCAGGCACAGGGTCCTCTTATTCATTTCAACATACTCAGTATGTACTCCCATTTTACCAACATGGAAAATGAAATTAGAGTGTTTATGAAACTTGCCCCATGGTAATCGAAATGGAATTTGAACCTAGGATTTTCTTTGGATGCCCATGGTCTTGAAAGCTATTGCATAGGCAATAATAGAAGAGAGTAGGTCACAATATCAATCGCAAACTTTTTGTATTGATCAGTTAATACATGGAGGAAAGTAGCATACCTTCTTTCTTTTTCTCGGGATGCCTCTAAATGACCCTGATAAATTCCTGTAAGTTTTTTTTATCATTTCTGTTTCTTCCCACATCATATCATGGACTTGCAGGTATTTTCCTTAAGTACAACTCCACAACAGAAGCACACTGCTGAAACTGAAATGCTTGTCTCTATTCAGGTTCTTAACCATCCAAGCAGCTATGTATGAAGATATGTCATAGCCTCAGAGAGAGAAATTTAGAAACTGTGCAATAGGAGAGACAATTGACCATCACAGTGTATAAAAGTTACCTGAAACAAACCATACAAAGTCTTAGCAACATGTTATTTTCTGGGCCAGGTATCATAAGCAGGGCTAAACAGTGATGTTCTAGTTTCATTAATAGACTCAGAAGTTACCAAGTAGTCCCTAAATTTCCTTTAATGATATACGGCAACCATCTAAAAATTTGTACTCATACTTACTTCCAAATATACATCACTTTCTTTCATTTTATTCAGCTCTGTCAGCTCTTGCCAACTCCAGTCTGCTGCTCTTCAAATTTGGGGAGGCACTATGGAGATAAAAATCATGAGATAGAAAAGTGAGCATGGATCTTATTCTCTTCTTTGCAGTTTGGACGAAAATATTCAACTTAATGTAGAAACAATAGAAAACCTGCAACTATAAAACATAGTATTATAGTTTAAATATATTATTTAAACTAAATTATAACATCTATTGGTTCCTGAGGGAAAGGGATAATAACAAAATGATCTTATACCCACTCATAGGACAAAAAAAAAGTATATTTGCAGATATATAAGGATTCTGAGAGCATTCCACCCACAGAACCCAACTGGAAGAATATTTAGGAAAGGACTCTAAATTAGTGAACAAAACAGATGGCAAGATAGGGACAATGACAAGGAGAGAAAATAGTGGTAGGCAACAAACCTTGGCGTATATACAGTTACATTTAAATGCATAACAATACAATGACCAGGAATTCTAGATCAAGAATTCTTGATCTAGAAGAGTCACAAAGCAAAGTAGAAACTAGCAGTAGTCTGGAATGAACACAATAAACTATTGCAGCAAAACCTATGATTTGGCAGGGAGAAGGAAACCATAGCCAGCATATTTATGGCATGTGATATGTGTGGCCTCAGCACTGTTCTAGATACTTAATTTAATTTTCAAAACTCTGTGAAGTAAGGGGTATTAGTATGCCCAATTTACAGATAAGGAAACTGAAACAAAGAGAGCAGCTTTCACAAGATCACACAGCTAGTAAATCCAGACAGTCTGGTTCTAGACTCTTCTTTAGCTCCTGGACTATGCTGCAAAGAGGACAACATTGAAGGCATGCTAGTGGCCATAAACATGGGAGGACAGTGGGGAAGTAAAAACACCCTAAAGTCTCAATTCATCATACACAATTTATTATACAATCCAGGACAGTTTTAGATTAAAAGGGGGCACCATCACTAATTTTTCCAGAAAAACTGTAATAAACCAGAACTGTCACTAGCAAATCAAGACACATAATCACCCTATTTCTATAGGTCTCAACTTATTGATTGGGAGAAATAGGGAAGAAATAGGATTGGTCAGAGGATATGGTTATCTTTATATTGAATAATATTAGAGAAATATGTATTCAATTATGCATGCTGGAAGTGAGACGATAACAACTGGTAAAAAGGAAAGGTACTAAGGAAATGCTAAATTAACATGAATAAAGGAGGAATGAATAACAACTAAATCAAACAAGAGGAAATAAAGAAAAGGAAACAATAAAGCAAAAATATATAAATCATAAAGTAAGATTGAGGAAATGAAACCAAGTTTTTCCTTTCTTAAATGAAATGTGAACGCCTAAATTTTCTAATTGAAAGCAGCTGCCAAATTAGGTTAAACAACAACAAAAGACAGATTTTTTAAATTAGAAAAAAACACATAAAACAAAGTGAAAGAGAAATATTATAAAGGCATAGCATTAATCACTAAAGAAAATTTGCTAAAATGTATTTTATCACAATTAAAACCTCATCAAAAGAGACCATTTAGAGATTATTAGGAATCAAAGTACAGCAACAAGAAAGTGAAAAGACAACCTACAGAATGGGAGAAAATAATTGCTAACCATATATCTGATAAGGGTTTAATATCCAGATTATATAAAGAACTACTACAGATGAATGGATAAGCAAAATGTGGTACATACATACAATGGAATATTACTCAGCTGTAAGAAGGAACAAAGTGCTAACACATGGAATAATGTGGATGAATCTTGAAGAACTTATGTTGAGCGAAGCAAGCCAGGCACTGAAGGATGAACAGTATATGACCTCACTGATCTGAACTGAGGAAAGTGAGCAGTCTCTGAGAACCACTGTCTGAAAGATAGGTTAACAAAGGAGAGTAAGAGAAGAGCAGGCTTTGAGCCATCACCCATATGGACATAATCTATGGTAAAGGGATAGAGTGTGGTTACATGTTGAGGGATGGGGCAGATGAGTGGTGGTGTTCCTGGGTTTGGTGGTGCAGCACTGGGGGGTGGGTGGATTAGGAAGGCCAGGTTCAAATCCCCAGGGCATCTAACTGTGAATCTTGACATTCCATGGGTAAGGAGAGGGTGGTATCATGGGCCCTGGGGGGTTGGGGGGAAGGGAACAGTCAAGATCTAATGGGGTGTTTGGTGGTTATGGGGAAGGTTTTTCATTACCTTACAGTAATGGACACAGGACATGGTAAATATCATCAAAATTATTAAACTGTATCATCTAAATTGTAAACTATACTGTAAATCATTGACAATGATTAGTTGCTATATTTTGCTATCTGTATAACAGTTATACCAATGCTAACATTCAAAAAAAAGGGGGGGTTAATATGGGGTGGGGAAGGGGGGGGTTGGTATCTGGGAGTCTCCAGCACTCCATATGTGACTTTGCTGTGACCTAAAACTTCTTTGAAAATCAAATGAAAGATTGGGTGACAATGGGGATTGAGAGGGGGAAGGTGTCACGGCACACCAGACATCCGATAACACAGTGATAAAAGGAAGGAAAGAAAAGGAAAAGAAAGGAAAAAAAAAATGAATATATATATATATATATATATATTTTTTTTTTTTTTTAA
>JAKSZT010053819.1:387563-506301 GCA_026826555.1 Tolypeutes matacus | reverse complement strand
TCTTTTTTTTTTTTTTTTTCCCCTGAGTTTCCTTATGTTTCTCTCTTGCATGTAAGCTTATCATACTTGTTTCTTTTTCCTAGTAAGTGTATTTGATTATTTTATGGACTACATGTTCATGGAGGATTTGGATCACAGAAGGGTTACAATGGGTACTGCAGGGGATTATTGGTGGGGGGTGTCTGGGAGGGGGGTTTCATGGGAATTATGTATATTCATGTATATCCGAATATACATGAAAGATATACAAAATCATTCAAAAGATCAAAAGATGGGGCATGGTCATGATGGGTGGACAATCACACAATAAATGAGGGATTCTGAATTCCTAGCCTGGAGAGCTCTGCCACAGTCTCCAAGGGAGCAGCAATAGTCCTCTGAGTGCAGGGACAGTGTCTGTCAAAAGAGGATGACCCACTGATGTGTTCTTTTTATTGATGACTACCCTTTTGAGTCTTTGCTCTTGTAACTGAGACTTAGCCTGCAGTTGTGGGGTGCCTAAGGGTTGCCACCTGGGAGCCTCCTTGTTGCTCAAATGTGGCCTCTCTCTAAGCCAAACTCAGCATATGATTGCATTACCTTCCCCCCAACGTGGGACATGACTCCCGGGGATGAATCTCCCTGGCAACGAGGGATTAATACCAAGTGCCAACTGGCAACACAACTGGAAAAAGACCTTGAATTAAAGAGGGAAAAGGTAAAGACAAATGAGTTCAAGTGGCTAAGAGACTTCAAAGAGAGTCGGGAGGTCATCCCAGAGGTAACTCTTACGCACACCTCAGTAGGAGCTCATAGAACATGTAAGTGCCTATCACCCCACATCGAGGGGCTCCTGAGAGCTCTGGAGACACCCAGGTCCTATATAAGTGGGGTTAGACCCAGAGACTGATGCCTTATCAGTGGGCTCTATTTTGGAATCTGTGCTCCTGAGAGTGACAGAATTGGACTCAAATAAGTCCTCCCTGCACATGGTTCATCAGTCCCTTCTATTCAAACCTATATGTGATGCTGAAGTTCTTAGGTATACTTCCAGAGACTGGAACCTCTGGCCTATCTATGTGCCAGGTGTGCATGGAATCTCGGTGGAGCTGCAACTCCTACCCTACAGCTCAATGGACTCATCCAAGTCACCTGGCGAGGAGACAACAATGGGCAATGGCCATCCCAGGGAATGGAGAGGGCCTGCATCTGCAGGCAGGATCATCCCACCCACCATATCCATGGGATATAAGTCCTCTCTCACTTGGAGGTGGAGTGGACATCACCATCCCAGTCCCCTCAGGATTGGGGGAAGAACTATGGACTAGAGTGGACTTCATGGTATTCTGTTGTTCACATATGGTGATTCTAGCAATGGAAGAAATTATAACAATGAGGTGAAGCCAGTGGCCACTAGACACTTTTGGGGCAGGGAGGGGATGAGCAGTTGAAATACAGGGGCTTCTTTGGGATTTGGATGTTGTCCTGAGTACCTTTGTGGCAATGGATGTAGGCCATTTTAAAACAGCACATACCACTCAGAACTGTGTGGAAGAGAGAGTTGTCTACGGTGTGAACTGTGGTCTGTGGTTGGTGGCAAGGCCCCAGGATGTGTAAGTCCATTGAGGGTGATGGGCCACACTTGTGGGAGATGTTTGTGTGGGATGTGGTGGGAGGTGTGGGAGGTGGGCAACATGGGAATCCCATTGGGTTCCATGTAATATTTTGGGTATCTAAGCACCTCTTAAAATATATTTATATATATACATAAATAACATTTTTGTAAGCAAATGCACATATATGCATATACATTTATATTTCATTTTGCAAATGTTGGTATGTATTGTGAAAATTTTGATTTTTACCCACAATAAAAAAAATAAAAATAAAAATAAAAAAATAAAAATAAAAAAAATTAAAAAAAAAAAAGAACTGCTTCAATTCAACAACAAAAAGACAAACCAATTTAAAAGTGGACAAAGGATTGAATAGACATTTCTCCATGGAATATATACAAATAGCCAAAAAGCATATGAAAGAAGGTCAGCATCATTAGTCATCAAGGAAATGCAAATCAAAACCAAAATGAGATACCTTTACACCCACTAGAATGACTATTATTAAAAAATTATAATAACACAAAATAAAAAGTGTTGATGAAGATGTAGAGAAATTCAAACCCTTGTGTATTCGTGGTGGGATTATAAAATGGTACAGTCACTGTGGAAAACAATTTAGCAGGTCCTTGTAAAGTTGACCTTGGAACTACCATATGACTGGGCAATCCCACTTCTAAATATATACTTAAAATAATTGAAAGCAGGGACTCGAACAGATGTTTGTACACCAATGTACATAGCACATTATTCACAATTGCCAAAAGATAGAACCCTAGTCCCCATCAATAGATGAATGGATAAACAAAATATGGTACATACATACAAGGCAATATAATTCAGCTATATAAAAGGAATGAAATTCTGACACATGCAATAAAATAGATGAACCTCGAAGACATCATGTTGAGTGAAATAAGCCAGACACAAAACAACAAATATTGTATGATCTCACTGATTTGAAACAATTAGAATAAACAAACTCATAGACTCAGAATTTAGACTGTAGGTTATCAGGGGATAGAGAATGGAAAGTTAAGGATTAGCTTAATGTTTTAATAATGATGGTAGTACAACATTGTGAATATAATTAAGAGTGCTGAAATACATATCTGAATGTGATTGAAAGGAGAAATGTTCGATTGTATATACAGTAACAGAATAATTTTTTTTAATCCATGGAACTACACTATGCAAGCAGTGAACCCTAAGTTAAACCATGGACTGTAGTTAATAGTATAATTATATAAATGTGCCATAATCAATTATAACTAATGTTCCACAGCAATGAAAAGTCTTGGTGGTGGGATGGTATATGGGAATCCTATATTTTGTGTATGATTGCTCTGTAAACCTGCAATTTTTCTAATAAAGAAAAAAAGTTTAAACAGATATACAAATGGTCAATAAGCACATGAAAAAGTCCTCATCATTATTAGTCAGCAGGAAAATATAAAATAAACCTACAAGGAGATACCACCACAATTCCACTAGAATGGCTAAAATCAAAAAGACAAAACCAAATATTGGTGAGGATGTAGAGGAACCAGACTCTTGTATATTTCGGGAGTAGGGGGATAGGGACATGAAATGGTAAAACTGCTTTAGAAATCATTTTGGAAGTTTCCCATACGGTTAAACATACATCTGATCTCTGATGCAGCATTTCCACTCAAGTATTTACCCAAGAAAAATTTAAAGCAAATGTCAACAAAAATACTTGGACATGAATGTTCATAGCAGCTTTTTCGTAATAGACCCAAACTGAACAAATTTCCATTGATGATGGAATACTACTCAGCAAGGCAAAGTAATGGATTATTGATACATACAGCAACATGGATGAGCCTTTTTTCTGTTAGAAAGTAGCTAGACACAAAAGAGTATTTTATGCAAGATTCCAATTAAGTTCCAAAATAGGCAAAACTAATCTATTATTTTGAAAAATCAGAACAGTGGTTTGCCTGGGAGAAGGAATGGGGATTGATTTCCAAAGGGCACAGCTATCTTTCTGAGACAATGGATGCTCTGTAGCTTGTTAAACACATTAAACTGTACACTTAAGATCTATCATTTCACTGCCTGTAAATTTTTTAATTTTATGAAATTACTCCTAATAAAATAAAGTCATTAAGTGAAGGATTATGAGACAAATTTTTGCAAATGGAAGCACTGACAATAATATCAAAGTAAAACCAAAGTTTAAAAGCACTGAACAGTAAAAAAAATATGTACAAAAGAAACTGGGTCTCTATTACCTCAACAAAACACAACAAGTCTGAGGTTGAAGCAGTGAGGAGCAAGTAAAAATATGCACGTTTGATCATCTTTTATAGAATTCAATAAATAATTTCATTGCACCTGATGGGGAACCCGCTGACTAATAATGATGAGGACTTTTTCATGTGCTTATAGAATTCAATAAATAATTTCAATAAATAATTTCAATAGAAATATGTTTTCCCTATGGATCTTGAAAGGAACAACTAATAGAATTAAACATTGCTTTCCTACTTACAAAGAAAATCAATTTAGGTTCAGAATACAAAAGAAACAGCAAAAAAGCATAAATAACAGAAAGCATGGAATAATGATATCACCTAGTTAGTGGTGATATCAAATGTAAATGGGGTTTTTGATGGGGAGGTGGGAATCAGGAAAGAGGAAGATAGACAATAAAATAGACAAAAATCTTGGCTTGTCTAGTAAAAAATGAGTAAAAGAATAAAATCAAAATTAGAAATAAAAATGATATGTAAGAGAAAATGGGTTTTGTTTTATTTTTTAAGAGATTTCTATACCAGCAGTCATCTCCTCAATCTGGAATCAGAAAGCCAAGACCAGAAATGAGAGCGGGAGAGGAAGAGGCCATGGCTGGAGAGCCAGGTTGGTAAACCCTTCCCCGCACCACTGGGGCTTTTAGGACGAGGAGGGATTTTTACCCCTGGATGAAGGAGTTGAGGGCTAGAGAAAAAGAGCTGGGGGGAAATGTGGTGGAATCCAGAGAGGATCTCAGGCCCTCCTTCCCTGGCACAGCTGCCAACAGAGCCTTCCTGGGATAGAGGGTGGTTAAGTCAATATGGACACATTGGGCTTAGACTGCCATACAGACCCACTGGTTATAGAGTAGCAGAATCATTCATTCCCAGATGACACCAAGCATGGCACAGAGGAGAAAACTGGTACTGCTGAAATTCCTGCCTACCGGACCAAGTGCATCTTCACAGCTTATGTTGACAAGTGATCAAGGGCCAATCCAGACAATGGATGTCTGAACAAATTCCCGTGTGCACATATGACCTTGAGAATTACAATCCCTCCCTCCCCAGCTCACCCCACCTCCCGTAGACACACACGCAACCACAGAAACACAAGTCTTCCTAAACTTGCACCTGATGGGGAACCCAGCTGAATGGATGTTTGAAAAAACTTTGTCATATTGTAGAAGAATAAAAAAAAGGAATATTTTCCTTGCACTCCTGATCTTATGTTATGCAAGTCTTTTTCTCAACTTATTGTCATTCCATTCCACTTACAGAAGTTTGTTTTGGACAGCATTATTTCTCTTTAACCTAACCCCTTTACCAGCAGTAGCTTAAAGCTCTGTGAAATCGAAACACTTAATATTATTTCCCTTTCACCCACCCTCAAAATGGTTTAATTATGAAGGAGGAAATAGAGAAGGAAAGAAATAGAGACTGAGAGAGAGAAAGGGAGTGAGGAAGGAAGGGAGGGATATTAGTTTTAAGTATGAGCTACATCCATGTGACCAGTTGCAGAAATGAGAACCGTAATGGTTATGTGTACTTCTTCTTTGTTTTGTTATGAACATGTTTGTATATATAAATAAAGCAAATATCTTTTTCTTCCCTTTATTATCCCCTTTTCATATAACATAAAGTGTATTAACTTTATGTCATGGTATTTAAATAACAAGATATCAAGTTTAAGAATGAATATTACCCAGGGACTTGCATCCTCATCTGGGGAAAGAGTTTGTGTCTTTCTGGTTGTATGAAAGACAGTTGAATTATGTTAGGTGAAAGCATGACAATTATTGTTTTTATCTAGAGATCAAGTATGGTGTAAGGAGATGTGTATGGGTGCCAAGGTGACAAGGGGTGGACTTGGGATTAATTGGTGACAAGGGGTTAATTTCATATATCAACTTGGCCAGGTTATGGTGTCCAGTTGTTTGACCAAGCAAGCACCAGCTTGATTGTTGCTGTGAGGGTATTTTGCGGGCAAATTTTAAAAGAATTTCTATTTCTATTTCAACCAACCAGATTCTCCTGGGAATTCATCAAAACTATTATTGGAGTTCCCAAGTTGTGGTCTATCCTGCAGAATTCGGACTTGCCAATCTCCATGGTTGTATGAGCCAGTTCCTACAATAAACCTCATATAATATATATCTCCTCTTGGTTCTGTTTCTCTGGAAAACCCTGACTAATATAAGGAGGAAGGAGGGAAAAGAAAGAGTCAGAGAGAGAAACTGTGCTTAGCCTGATAGCTCAGGTCTGTCCAAGAGAGGATGCTACTCAGCTCCAGCATCCTATTCACAGCAGGGAGTAATCTAGAAGTGGGGACAGACTTCAGGGAATAGAGATGAGGCCTCAAAGCCTTGTAATCAGGTCATCTCAAAGTCAGTTCTTAATTTGCTTGGAGAATTACGAATTTCCAAATAGGAAATATGCATATTTCAAAATATAGGAAGCCTATACTTTTGCTCCAGTTGGCCCCTACACTGTTCTTAAAACTAAAAGTAGGCTGCCATTCTTTATTTTAAATCTAAATGCCAACTTAATACCAAAGCCATTAACATAATTCACTCAGAACGGAATATACATATTTTCTTGATCAAATCCACGGAAAGTCTAGCAAAATGTTCACCCTTAATGTATAGTGACAATTTTGTTTTGTACTAAAAGTATACAATTTAGAAATGAAAAAGTGGTCCTTAATGATGTAAAATATTTTTCATCGTCCACCACCTGTAGACTTAGTTCACAGACACAGCTGACAGCAATGAAATCTGTCACCTGGTTTCCTGTTTAAATTTACCTTGAAGGTTTTTATAACTACCTGTGTAGCTAACAGTTCATCACGTCTGATCTATTTCCTGCCCCACTCCCTCCAACTCATGGAATGAATTTTTTAATGGAGCAAATTTCTTTGAAGCACAGAAATATGAATAAATTAAAATGTTTCCCCGGGACAAATGAAAACATAATATGGCTGACTTAGGCATGTTTCCAAGCCCCTGTGGTAAGCCAAGTTTCAAAATATAACTTCACTCTTAAAATTAAGTTCTGGGTCAAGGTCATGGTCACCAACTCCATGCACCAGCTTTGAGAACTGGATTAAGAACTCTGGCAGTGCTGGGATAAGGCAACTTGGAGGCTTAACCCGGAAATTAAAAGGGGGGAAATGGGGACAGAAAATCACTATTCTGTGTTAGCTGTAGGAATGCAGAGAAAATTAAGTTTTATTTAATGAGGAAATTTTGCTAAAGTGGTTCTGAATATAATCTCCATTAGAATCCCGATCAGTGGTGAATAAAAGGAAACAGTGTGGGAAAGCAAAGAAGGAACCAAAGAAACCACTATCAACCTACTTTGCCCAAATATACCTGTGACGGATTATAGTTTTTTGTTGTTGTTGTTCCATAGAATACAAAACCACCACAGAAAGCCACCAAGTAGAGTTTTATCCTTGTCTGACACAAGGCTCTCTCTAAATATTATTAACCCTGGGTAGTTGGACAGCCCCATGGGAGCCAACGATATGAAAGGAGATAAACAAGCAAAAAACTCTGAGCCTGGTCACCCACCCCTTCCTTTCGTGATGAAATGAGGCTGCTTTAGGGTAAGATGTAATGATGCACCCATACAATAAAAACTACAGGGGAAATCAAGACAATGTGAAAGAGATTGTTGTCCTCGAATTGTTACTTGGCAAGAACTCTCCAATTTAATGTTCTTACCCACTTCTGAACATGGAAAGGCCACTCAAGACACAGCTACTTTCCTGCTCCATCCCAAACAGAAGTCCTGGAATCCTGTCCTATGTATATGTGTGTGTGTGTGTGTGTGTGTTGTGTGCATTGCTCTAACAGGAAAAGGCTGCCCTTGTTATATACTTACTAGACCATGTGAAAGCGCCATTCTATTTATTAGGGTATTTTCCATCAATCAGCACCACTGAAAATAATCACAATTTCATTTAAATAAATGCTAAATGCCAAAGCTAACAAAGGGTAGCATTAAATCCAATTCTGAATTCTTTTCCTTTAGTTTGCAAAGAGTTTTTTCAACTGATGTCCAACACCCTTACAGCACTCATTTGGTCTGAAAGTCATTAGACTACAGCGATCAACTAATGAGGCAGTAAGTGTTTGGAAGCAATCTGAACAACTTCAGCATATCCAAGTTAAAACAAGGCAAATTAGTAGTGAAATCAAATTGGTTTAAACTGTGAAGTGAGTATGAAAACTAGTCCCCTGAAAAGTAGTATTGGGTCAAATTGCTGCACTGGGATATTGGAGGTGATTTCAACTTGCAAGAGAAAAATGCTGCTTTTAATGAATTTCATCCTTTAGAAAGCAGTCTATCTTAACTAACCCAGAAGTCCAAAGATTTTATTAAAATATACCCAGAGCAATTACATTACATGGTTCCTCCATCAAGGAAACAAATTTATAATCCACACTGGGAGTCTTTGGGGTGTGAAAGGGGTGGGAGTATTAATATGTACACTGGGACAAGAGATGCAGACCAGGGTGTGTAGAAGGGTGCTTAAAGATGGTAGGAGAGAAGAATCTCTACCCTCAATGCTCATAAAAATCTAGAAATCAACTTCTTCAGCATATTTGAAGATAGGGTACATAATTTAGTGTTAATTACTTAAGCACATGGTGCTGAGGTCAAGGAAAATTAAACTTCTTCCACCTTTGCATCTCAAAATGTCCAATTCTTCTCTTAAATAGATGGTAGACCAATATTAACAGAGATACCAAAAAAAAAAAAAAAAAATCAAACTTCAGATGCCAAGAACTAGAAGACTCAAACTGCAAGCCCACAGGCTGGATCTGGCACCCATAAGTATTTTATTTCACTTCAGAGTTGTTTTTCCTCTTAAATCTGTATTTTTTTTTTTTGCCAATATAGAAAGATTGGGATATTTCACATACACATTTGTATTTTCAGTTTCTCTGGAAAAATAAGTGAATAAAGTAGAATTCAGCACAGGGAGACACTGGCCTAAGATGTGCTAGCATTTGAAACCTCAACTAATCCATAAGAGCTCTAGGGTGGAGGGAAGCCTCAGGATTGTCCCACAGTAAAAAGCAGGGGCCAGATCTTTGTAACCCTCATCTGCCATTCACTGGCTACTAGCCACCTCAGGGGTGTGACATAGCCTTGAGGGAAGCATTTCCCAGGGGCCAAGGGCAGGCCCAGGGAGGGATGCAGCTGTGAACCAACAGCCAATATTTCCTGGAGCTGGAGGATGGCTATATTGACTCTGAGGAGGGAGATTTGGGTGTAGCACTACAATATACACTACATGCCCATGAAACTGGGCTTGCCCTCCCCCATTCAACAACCTACCCACTTCATTCATTTCCTGGGACCTATGGTCGGCCCAGGCATTGGTGTTTGCAACCGTTTCTCATCTACTACACACATTTTCATGAACTCTGCTCACCCCATCTTTGGAAACAGAATTCCACCAGGCCACCTCCCACTTGCTTGCACTACTATTCCTCATGTTTAGGTTTTCTCACTCCTTGACCATTTCATTTTTAGCTCCAAACCTCAACTTCCAGTGTAATTCATCCCCCTGAATAGCCAACTTGATTTGGTTTTGCTATTTCTCTGTGTGTCTTCTGACTTCATATGCCCTGATCACTGTATAATAAAGAATTTAACCTTGTCCAAAAGGAGATCTAGCCTTTGCGCTCGGTTACTTGGAGGTGATTTCTAAGCTCTTGTAATGTTCTGCCTGATAGGGGTGTCTTTGTTTGCCTGGGGGCCCAGGGTCAGGCCAGATAGTAACAAGTTGATTTAGAGTCCGGGTTGGGGGCCTCACCAATAATGTGATTCAGGATGGGAGCTTTTGGTCATATTGTATCAGCTCAGTTTCCAGAGGGTTTGGAGACTGAGGTCTGCTACATGGGCAGCCGGCCAGGCCTATGTGAAGGAGCCACAAGAAAGCCTCTGGACACCAAGGTTAGTTGAGCTTTCCTGGATGGCAATCCTGTGTGTATTGTCATACATAATTGCTGAGAGGCGTTAACACTGTCCATGACTCCGTGGGAAAATAACAACTGGAAGCACCTCGTTTGGTCCCTATGCATCACTTCCCTGGCTGATTTTAATCTGTACCCTTTCCCTGTAACAAACTGTGACTGTGAATGTAACAGCTTTCAGTGAGTTCTGTGAGTACTTCTCGTGAATTACCAAACCTGAGGATGGTTTGGGGAAACCCCCAAACTTGTGATTGGTATCAGAAGTGAGGGTGGCTCTTACAGACTGTATTTCTTCCAACTCTGCAACCACAATTAAAGGGTCTGAGTCTTTTTTAACTAAATCAGGGTTTCCACCTCTCATCCTCTCCCACCTGAGAGGAGAGGAAATAGATGTCCTCCAGGTCACAGGATCCCAGGTATTTGTTTGCTCCTAACTTATGCGGTTACGGCATAGGTGTAAGACATGGACTGTAATAATTATCTTTTGCTGTGTAACAAATCACTCCAAAATTTAGCAGCATAAAACAACAAACATTTATTATCTCATAGTTTCCACAGATCAGAAATCTAGATGTGGCTCAACTGCTTGCTTCTGCCTCAAGGTCTCTCACAAGGCTGCAGTCAAGTTGTCAGCCAGAGCTGTGTTCTCATCTGAAGGCTCAACTGATGGAGAATCCACTTTTAAAGCTCACTCATGTGATGGTGGCAGGATTCAGTTCCTTGCAAGCTGTTAAATTGAGGGCCTCATTTCCTTGTTAGCTGTTTATCAGAGACTTTCCTCAGTTCCTTAGCATAGGGCAGCTCACAACTTGACAACTGGCTTCCAACACATCATGCAAGCAAGAGTGAGACAAAGAGGGCCAGCAGAAGAGAAGTCATGGTCTTTTTGTAGCCTGATCTCAGAAGTAATATCCTAACACTTTTGCTTTATTCTAGTCATGAAAAGCAAGTGACCAGGTCCATTACACATTAAAGGGGAAGGGATTACATGAAGACATGAATATCAGGAGGGTGGGAATGATTAGGGGCCTTCTCAGAGGCTGCCTCCCCCATGGACCTTAACAAGTTTACAGCCTAACTGGAGAGACAAAAACAGGCATATAGAATAAATGCTGACTAGCCATGTATCTGTTAATGGTAAAATAAAAGAAAATATAACAACGTTTGCTTATAAGGCAAAGATTTTTAAGTGCCATTTGGTTCTCAGATAAAGAACTCACTGTGATCTGGAGTAATCAGGGAAGAGTCTGGAGTTGATGTGCCCATTGGTGAGCCATTTGGATGAGATTATACTCATCAGCCCACAATAGACATCAGAAAGACATCAATCAAGGATCTTATAATAATATTGGGAAAGATGAGATATACAAACATGACACTGAGGAATGTTAATGCAATGTGGCACATGGCTGAACACTAGAAGTTGGCTTAGGCAGGCTTCTAATTCCAACCACCCTCTTCTTGATATAAAGTCTATTAAGGCTTCTTTAGATTCCTCTCTTAAGCAAAGAAATAAGGAGGAACACAAAGAGAAGATATTTTGATGGGGAGGGGATAAAGAAAATGGAATGAAAAATATGGACAAAGGAAATGGAAGGAGAAAGTGCCTTTGATTTTACGCATGAGGTATTATAGCTTCAGAGCAGGGAGTCTCTGAAATGGCATAACCAGTCTTGAACCTGCCAAAACTATAAAGGAGAAAATCTAACATTTACTGAGTACTTGTTACGTGCCAGACACTAAGATAAGTGTGTTCCATCTCACTTTGAAAGTGAACAATAACCACAAAATGAGCGAAGTTGGCATGGCTTCTCCCTGGCCCTCCAAATCTTCCCTCTCCTCCCTGCTCATTTCTTTCTTCCCATCAGAGGCTTGTTTTGTGCTCAACCGCTTGATTTACTCTCAAGAGAGTCCAGGCTCCAGCTACTCACACCTCAGTGTGATCTTAAGTAACACCGAAGGTACTTTCAGAGTGAACTTGATTACTGACTGTTCAGTGAAAGATATTTTCCCGTAAAATAAATATCAAGCATCTGTGGACACATAGGAACAGTATTTGGCATTTGAAGTATCAAAGCAGTGGTATAGAAGTCCCTGAAATCAAGCCATATACACAGTTGCCTCCCCATCAGGCTTGCCATGGACTTGACCCAAGTAGTGGTATTTTCTTAATAAATAGGGTCTTTCAGTCACATACACATTGACCTCCTGATCTGGCCCAAAGGGGCCTCTATTTTCCATTCATTAATGAGTTAGACTTTGGCATCTTCTGTGCCAGTTAGAAGTGTGTGATATTTTGTTTCTCTTTAAAACCCTAAGACCTGAGAGAACAAAGTTGTTAGAAACTCCTGCTGGTAAGCAGTGAAGACAATTTGAGCCATTAGAGGGGAAAAAAAATTGTTTTTCTGCTTCCCAGGGAAACTGTGAGGATCAGATAACAGGCCAACTGGAGACTTCGCCCTGGCTGCAGCCACCACCACCCTTTTTGCCCATGGTTTCCTCTGGAGATGTGCAGGTTTGTAGCAAGGCCAAAAGACACTTTTCAAAAGCCCTCCCTTTTCCTCATTAGGAAGGAAAAGCCCACTCATTTGTATCCCTACCTGGAGAGTCCAGTTCACAGCTCCTCTATTTGAAACAGGCTTTTTCAAGAAAGGGATGAAAAGGAAGCAAAATGTCTGTTTTTTATATAACGTTATCCTCAGGGCTCTTCCTTCTATATCTCACTTCGACAACCTATTATGAGCAAGGGATTTATATTTTGAACCCTTGCTGCAAAGCTTTTTATTTTATCATATTACTGTTTAAAGCAGAGTGTACAACTGACAAAAAAAGGAGGGACGTTTTTAGACCAGGAGGCCTGTCCAGCCACAAACCTTCTTCCTTACCTGAACTCCCACTTGCACCAAGCCTCAGTGGATTAGAGCTGCTATTCTTACCCTAAGTCCTTAAAATTCTGCAAGACTCAAGTAATCAGTCTTGTTCTCTGGCTTGGCCAGAGAAACCGCCATCATCCACTTAGCTCACAAAATATTATTTTATTTGGATTGTGCACTTTCAAGATGGGAAATTTAAAGAGAGCTAACTTTAGCCTATATAGAATGTGCAGCAGGAAAATCACACACTGGGTCTTGTGGGGTGGGTCAAACCATTTTGCAATCTAACACTTTGGATTAATTCCTCTCTGTTAGTCCTTATTCCTCCTTGTCAGAAACCCAGACACACACATTCACACCCATAAACACACACATGTGCATCTACCCTTTCATTAGTCAGGAATGATCTTCCCCTTTGCTTGTCTAACATTTTCTGGGCTCTCACCCAAGAGAAAAACCTTACTCCACTTTTAACAGCAAGACTTCTTCACACCTCTGCAGAAGCTAAGCATCACACAGTTTATGGTATGAGCCTTTAAAAAAAAAAAATCTTGCGCTTTCCTAACTAAAGGGAAAGAAATGTCAGTATAAATATTGAAAGAGAAGAAATTGCTCCCGATAGCTACCAGGCAGAGTGACAGAAAGGAGTCAGCATTTGCTTAATACCTACTATGTGCTGGGCACTTTGGGTTTTTTGGTTTGTTTTCTCATGAGACGAGAATTTCTCCGTGCTTGTTCTGTCTGTGATGGCTCACACACCAACACTTTTTTTGTTAGAGCAGCAATGATATGTGTCCTCCCAAATAAACTATTCCCTCCTCGATTGCCTTATTTGGTGGGAATAATGAATTCAAAATGTTAGTGTGAATAGAGAAGGGGAAGAGCCTTCGCAGAATTTGTCAGGGTAGGAGATTTGTAAGCACACTTTTAACCAGAAAAAAGGGACTGATGGTGTTCTCGCACATGTTAATCATAAGATGGTGCAGTCTTCTTGCTGCAGAAGTTCTTATTTCTGGTTCTAATTTATCATAAATCAGACTTCTGCCACAGAAGAGTAGGCTGTGGACTAATAAATGTGAATTGATGAGAAGACTGGGCCTCTGCAATAGTTACTCTCTTTCAGCTTGTCTGAGAGTTATCAAGGGAGACACAGCTTTAAGCAATTATTTGTAATCCAAGAAAGGATTCTAAGACATTGTAATATGGCACAAGACTCTCTTTTGCTAACTCATATATTTATTAAACATAATCTAGTATCAGATACTATTTTAAGCATGTCAAAAATAATCTCACTTAATCCTGAGATGGGTACTAAAATATTATGCCCCATTTTATTGGTGAGGAAATTAAAAGAGAGATAAGTAAACTTCCCAAAGTCCTACAGCTGCTAAGGGTCTGGACTGGGATTAGAACCAAGCACTGAGGCTACAGAGCCCATGCTCTCAGCCACTGTGCTGAGGTGATTGTAAATGCAGAGCAGATTAATCCAAACCTTTTCTCACAATGAGCACAAAACTTTCATATATGAACATGAGACAAAGGACTGAAGGAGAGACCTGAAAACCAGGACAACTTGACATGAGCTTGAGAGATAAAACTGACAGTCCAGAAAACAAAAGTCAAGTATGAGACCCCCATGAAATTCACAAAGCATCATGCAAAGTTGCAAAAAGCCTGAACTGAGAACATAATTGAAAAATTATGAGACAATTATGAAGCAAATGAAAACTATGGACTTAAAGAAAGCCTCTGAAAGATTATGATTAAGGGAATTCATGACATTATAAAATGAAGACTCCTCAGCCTAGAGAAATGGAGGGGAGAGATTCAAACTCAGTACTATTTGGGTGAACATATCAGAGGAATAAATGAAGATTGTCCTTCCCAGGGAGTACCAGTTTATTTAATTTCTTGACTCAGCAGACGACATTTCAGATATTTTATATCTGAAAATATAACTTTTTTTTTTTTTTAAGTTTAAAAGAGGAGCTAAAGTGAGTTACTGGAAGAAGCTGATGTGCAGGGAAAATATTCTTTCTGCATCATGCTTGACTTGTATCATGCTGTATCCATGGTAATTCTAGAGTAAAATTGTCTGGTACTTCATGGCTCCATTCACTTCACAGTTGCTTTCAGAATATCTTTCTTGGCCCATTAGGTCCCACACTAGTCTGTAAGCATCTAAAGAACACAGACTGCATCTCTGCTATCCTTGTGTTCCCTTACCATATTTGGTCATGCATACATTAAGTGCTCAGACACAGGCATAAAAATAAGGATGAGAATCCCAAGACCACAGTTAGAACATCAGATTCTGCATACAGAAATATTAATACCACTTTTATTCATATACTAATTTGCATGCCCACAGGTGCACCATATGGTATTTCTCCTGAAATACACATTGTACCACATCTTACCAAATGCATCCAACTCTTGCTTGTCCAAGGCATCAAATATTTGGTGGTTTTATCAATAAGAACATAAACACGAAAGGTTTGAAACTTTTAAAGTTCTATAGAAATATCAAGCATGATTTGAACCCAAAATTCTAAACTACATGCTTTTTAAGCTTCACCATGCTGACTATACTGGATGTCCATGGAGGGCTCAGGACATACCTTTTACTTCTTGCAAACCTGTCCACCCTCTTCCTAGGAACAACAAAGTGCCCCATACACCTCTGCCCAGGAATGAGGTAAGAGAAAAGAAAGGCTGGAATGATTAGCCCATAATGCTACTTGGACAGAATAGAGTTAACATAGCAAGGCTGTGAATATTACTCTTAGAAAGGCCTGCTTCCAAGGTTGGCCTTTGGCAGGCATCTGGAAACCTGAATTTCAGGAAGGTTCCTACCATTCCAAGAACTAACAAGAGCAGCTCACTGTGCCTAAATTGTGCAAAAAAAATTATGGTTTGTGCTTAACACCTGCAGAATACCTGCTTTCCTTCTAGGAGCCTGGAATTTTGATATGTGCTGTTCAGAGAGTGCCTATGTGACCAGGCTTCAATAAAAACCTTGGGCACTAAGTTTGTATTAAGCTTCCCTGGTAGACAATATTTTACACATATTGTCATAACTTGCTGCTGGTGGAACTAAGTATATCCTGTATAACTCCTCTGGGATAGGACCCTTGGAAGCATTTACCTGGAAAACTACAAAACATGCTAAAAGAGAGCAAAGAAGACCTAAATAAATGAAAAGATACTCCATGTTTATAGAGTGGAAGATTAAATATTGTTAAGATGTCAATTCTACCCAATCACAATAAAATCAAAATCAGCACAATCTCAATCAAAATTCCAATAACCTTCTTTGAAGAAATGGAAAAGTCAATCATAAAATTTCCATGGCAGGATAAGCTGTCAGGAATAGCCAAAACATTTTGCAAAAGAATGAAGTTGGAGGACTCATACTTCCTGATTTAAAAAAAAAAAAAAAAAAAAATTACAAATCTATAGTAATCAAAACAACATGGTGCTGCACAAACACAAACATATAAACCAATGGAAATGAATTGAGAGTTCAGAACTCAAGCCTCACATCCATGCCCTGTCGAATTTTGACAGAGATGCAAAGTCTACTCAATGGGGAAAGAAAGGTCTCTTCAACAAATGGTGCTGGGAAAACTGAATGTCCATATGCAAAAGAATAAAGATGGACCCCCTACCTCACACCATATACAAAAATCAACCCAAAATGGGTCAAAGACCTAAATATAAGAACCAAAAGTATAAAACTCCTAGAAAAATACATGGGGAAGATTCTTCAGGACTCTGTGTTAGGTAAGGTTTCTTGGACTTTACACCCAGTGCACAAACAGCAGAAGAAAAAAATTAATAAACGGTACCTCATCAAAGTTAAAACTTTTGTGTATCAAAGAATTTTATCATAAAAGTAAAAAGACAACCTACACAATGGGGGAAAATATTTGGAAACCATATATCCCATAAGGGTTTAATATCCAGAATACATAAAGAAATCCTACAACTAAACAACAAAAGGACAAAGAATAAAATTTTTAAATGGGCAAAAGACTTGAACAGACACTTCTCCAAGGAAGATATACAAATGGCTGAAAAGCACATGGAAAAATGATCAATATCATTAGCCATTAGGGACATGCATATCTAAACCACAGGTTGGAAAGGATATAGAGAAATAGGAACACTCATTCCTGTTGGTCATAGGAATGTAAAATGGTCCAGCCTCTGTGCAAGACAGTTTGGCAGTTCCTCAGAAAGGTAAATATAGAATTACCATATGACTCAGCAATCCCACTTCCAGGTGTATGCCCAAAAGAACTGAAAGCAGAGACGCAAAGAGGTATTTGCACATCGATGTTCAAGGGGCATTATTCACAATTGCCAAAAAATGAAAACAATCCAACTGTCTACCAACTGAAGAACAGATAAATAAAATGTGGTATATACATGCAGTGGAACATTATTCAGCCATAAAAAGGATTGAAGTTCTGATACACACAATATAGATAAACCTTGAAGACATCATGTTGAGTGAAATAAGCTAGACACAAAAGGACAAATATTGTATGATCTCACTTATATGAAATAATTAGAATAAACAAATTCAGAGAGTCAAAAGCTAGAATACAGGTTACCAGGGGCCAGGGTGAGGGTAGGGAATGGGGAGTTTATGCTTAATTGGTAGAGAGTTTCTATTTGGGAAAATGAAAATGTTTCTGTAATGGGTGGTAGTGATGGGAGCACAATATTATGAATAATTAACAGCACAAAATTATATATTTGAATGTAGTTAAAAGGGAAAATTTAAGGTTGTACCTATGTTATTAGAATTTTTTAAAAATCCTTTTAAACCACAAGACTGTACAACACACGGAACCCTAATATAAACTATGGACTATAGTTAACAGTATAATTATAATATTTTTTCATCAATTGTTGCAAGGGGCCCATACTAATATAAAGTTTAATAATATGGAAAACTGTGTGAAGGAGGTATATTGAGACTCTGTATTTTCTTCATGAAAATACAGACCTCTCTAATAAAAAATAAATAAATAAATAATAATAAATGAGCATGTTTTTGATGAAAATATGTCCTTGCTGGCAAAAAGTTTTCAAGAGAGTTTCCTTTTTCTTCATCTTCTATGATTAAAAAGTACGTATCTGTATTTGTATTTCCAATGACTAAACAAAAGACCTATGAGGCTCATATAAATGTCTCAATCATCAGAACACCCCCTGAGGGGGAAGTCAGGGTAATAAACACGACTGCACCAGAGAATGCTGGGGAGAATAAAACTGTCTCTGCAGGGAAAAGGAGACTCTAGAAACGTTTTCCATGCAAATTTTAAACTGGAAGAACAAGCAGATATATAAAAGAAAAGTCTCCAATCTGAGCTCAATTTTCCTGATGAGTGCTATCGAGTTAGTTATTTTGTGGAGGTGTTGTTGTGTGGTTTTGGTTTTTTGTGGGTTTTTTTTTTCCAATTGTTTTTCTGCGATGCAATAAGATTTGCATGGATTTTATTCAAACCTGGCTAGGGAACTGAGGCTCTTGGCGTCTCTTGCCAGATTAGATCCTTGCCTAATAAATGAGATTTGAGAATCGTGACTGTGGCAATTTACTCCTGAGAATTTCCTGCTGTCATTTTCTCTGGAGTGGGAAGATCGGAGGGGAGGACGGAGGCTGGTGAGGGGCTGGGTTTATTAATCCCAACATGCTCAGTGCTGATGTGCCTGGCTGTGCGTGTGCCTGGGACTCACGGCATATGGCCCCGGGGCTGCCAGAGGCATGGTGAGCAGCTGTCTCTAGCATATTTTGACAAAAAAAGCCATTATATTTTTGGCTGGCTAATTGTTCTTTATTAAACAATTGTTGGAAATTGGCTGATAACTTTTATGAATTTAAAATGAAAGCCTCACCAAGAACTTCTGAAAGCAATCAGTGCTTGGTCCACTGGGATAATTTGAAAGGGCTGCCACTCTATCTGCCAAATAGAACAGAGAAACTGACACCTAGAGGATGACAATTTCTTTTTCTTCTAGTACTAGGTTCTCCTAAAAACCCATGCATGTCTCTGAGAAAAGACAAGCAAAAAGTTCGTTATCTTTTTTAAGGTCTTATTTTCCAGTGATCTGTAGTAGAGTTTCCTTAGAGACCTGGCCTCTTCCTCAAGTTCTCAAAACACTGAAGACAGAATTAAGTGCAATGATATATTCTGTTAGCTTTTCTATCCAAGTCTTAAGAAAGAAAAATAAGGATGGCAGGGAGGAATAAAAGAGAAGAGTAAAAAAGATTTTTTAAAAAAGGAAATTATAAGGCAATTCACAGGGAATCGTCCTGAATGACATTGCAATGACAGCTATAGGCCATTTTATATCGTCCCATAACATGCAGAACTGTATGGGACAGAGCGTAGGCTACAATGTGAATTATGGTCCATGCTCAATGGCAAAGCCCCAAAGGATACATTTTTCAATTGCAATGAATGTGCCACACTAATGAAGGATGTTGTTTATGTGGGAGGGTATGGGAGGTGTGGGGAGTGGGGCATATGGGAATCCCTATATTTTTCGTGTAACATTTATGTAATCTAAGTATCTTTTAAAACATTAAAAAATAAAATAAAAATAAGGCAATTCACAGTATTCAAGCTATTTAGCAGTCATTAAATGGATCTCTATTATGGAGAGAAGAATTGGCCTTAAAAAAGAAAAAAAAAAAATGAAGAGTAAGTAAATGTTTTGTCTCCATCAATTTCATTCTATTCCCAAGCTATACACAGATTCTGCCACTAACTTGACACACACCCCCAAAGCAGGAGAAGAAGGAAAGAGAGTGTAAAAGACATTGGAGCAATTCATCACAATCCAGGAAAACAGTTCAAACCAAAGATCCCTTGTCTTGGGCTCTTTTCTCCAGACACTCTGTACTTTCTAGGATGTTTCCACTCCTAGAAAACATCAAGCCTTCTCATTCAGGGCCTCCACATGTCCCTTTTCTAAGTGAAACACTTTATTCCCCATGCCTACCCCACCTCCAACTCTTCACCTAGTTAACTCTATCTCACCCTTCCTGTCAATGTGCCATTTCCTCTGAAAAATCTCGTCTGACGGGTTAGGTCCCCTCTTGCATGCTCCCACACTTCCCTGTGCCTCCCCTTCTGTAACACATCACACTTGCACTCACAAGTATGGCAACCAGGGGTCAGATGGTAACACCAGTGAGGAGCCTGAATGGGTCTAAGACCACAGCAGAATATGCCCAACATAAAGTCATTCAATTCTCTTTCTTCTAAAATACTCACTGGCCAAAGAACCTGTCTGATGGCCAAATCCAGCTAGCTATGGCTAAGGAGGAAGCAAATGCCAAATGAAGTAGTATGAGTTAAGGGATGGGCTTTATGAGGGAAACTTGCAAGCCAAGCTCATCCAAAGGAGGTCTATTGTCCTGCTTTCTGTCATCATCCCTCAGAGAACAAGCTAGGGTCAGGGCAAAGCTAGTGAACTCACAGAAAATTTCTGTTCCAGAAGGGACCCTGTTCTGCTGCTAATCTACCTTCTTATAGTGCAAGCACGAGAATCGCCTTAGCAGTGGGAGAACACACAGACAGGGCTTGGGTCCCAGACAGTCTGTGGGAAGTACCAGCTCTGCAGAGAGTTGTTGGAGAGTGCTTGCTGCTTGTAACTAACAGCCTTGTGAGATCACAGTTGCAGGCTGCTAGGAGTAGTGAGGCCCCTCCTGTAAGAAGTTGTGTTTGGGTGCAGGACCCCCCACTGGGGAGGAAGAACCTTTCCTCCAGGCACTAAGAGCTTCTAGGGTCATTCATCAGACCATCCTCTTCATCTCTGTTCTACAGTTGGTGTGGTGGTTTGGAACTGTACGCATTTCAGAAAATCATGTTCTTAAAGCTAATCCATTCCTGTGGTAAACCTATCATAGGATAAAGCTTGGCCCAGGGTAAATCTTAATCCTCTTACTGAAGCCCTTTATAAGAGAATGAAATTCAGACAGAGAGACAGACAGAGGAGCAAGAAGCTGGAATCAACAGAACCCATAAAAGAAGATGCCACCATGTGCCTTGCCATGTGGCAGGCAGTGATCCCAAGGATCACTGGCAGCTGGTCAGGAAGAAAGTGTCACCTTGATGATGCTTTGATTTGGACATTCTCACAATCTCAAACTGTAAGCTAATAACTTCCCATTGTTAAAAGCCAACCCATTTCATGGTATCTGCTTTGAGCAGCCTAGGAAACCAAAACAGTGGGCCAGCAGCCCACAATTCTGGTTGTTCTCTCTTCCCCCACTAGATTGTAAGCTTGAAAAGGCAAGTATCATTTTTGTGTTTACATAGCTATATTCTTGGAGCCTGACTCAGTGCCTGGCATGGAGGAGGAGCTAACAAATAATATTTGTTGAATAAATGAAGAATGATCTTTGTAATAAAAACAAGTAGCCTAGTAGCCTGAGATTGCAATCTAGATGGTCTGCATTCTCTCAGAAAAAATTGTCTATTGAAAACTGTAATGTGGGATGCAGGAAGGAAGGTGTTCATTGTCAGCTGGCTGTTATAACTTCTTCTCACCCTCCCCCTTTTAGTCAAGCCTCCTTCATTCCCCAGGGCTTTGCTGTACCTCATTAACGTTAATGTCTTATCTAACCTTTTCTCATCTCTCTGCAGTGATGGGACTTCTACTGCCTAATCGCTCTTCCTCTCCATCTTTCAAAGTGTCCACCCAAAACTTTTTCTATATTTAGCTTCAGGCCATTTCATGCCACTTCTGAGACTTAATCATCTTTTTTCTTTGCTTGGTTTAGCTGAGAGAAGCAGACTGAAAAAAAATGCAGAAAGGCTTTGGAAAATAAGGGAGAAATCCTGTATCAGGTGTGCTCCTACATCCAGTAAAATGTTCATTCATCACTTATCCCCCTTTCTACTGGGAGTTGAGGTCCTCCTGGTGGAGAATTTGATGTCAAGTCACTGGGCTGGGGAAAGAATAGATGTGCCTGTCAACGTGGTTCCAGAATAAAATTATAGCCCAGAGACTGCAATTTCTTCTAAGTAGCTCTACTGCTCGCAAAAGACCAGTAGTTTTCTATCAAGGTCGCCCTCTCTCCAGATCAATAAGCAAGAATATCTCAGATTTTAAGGGCCCTTTTGGGTAGAGTTAAGACCACTAGGGAAGCATAAGGAGGTGAGAAAGTTAAGAACTGGAGTTCACAAACATTTAGATCTCAAATGTTTCTAGATATAATACAGGAGCATTTAGCTTCTTCAGACTGCACTTGTATTCAGCTGTTTGAGCCTGGGAAAAATTATAAAGCAAACCATCAAAACAGGACCCTGACCATTGGCAGAACCCAGGTGTCGCCATTGTTGAGCAATCTGAGGCACCCAGAGGCATTCGACAATGGAACTGCGTAGGAAAAGCAGTCAAATGTGAAAATTTCAGTCAGGGAACAGCTTCAGATGGCTCACCCTCTGATTAACTGCTCAGAATCAGAGTTCTAACTTTGTATTCCATCCCTCACTCTGAGTCATGATTGCCCTGTAAAATGTCCTTATCAAACATGATGGAAAAATTAATAAGCCCATGGAATGACTGGGATTACTTCAACGAAAGAAAGAAGGCAAGAAAATAATTTCTCAGATATAGCTATTAAGGTTGGGGTGAGGGTTGGAGAGCAGATATTGACATTCTTGATGATACTCAAAATCTGTAGCCTCAGGTAGAGTTGACCAGACTCACTAACAACAATGGAGGGAAAGAACAGAGAGAACAATTATAATCAGAAAATAAACAATTGCTCTCATTTTTGTCTAAAAGTCCATGTCAATAATCTTAAACTGGAAATAGGAAGAAACCACTGGCATATGCTGTGACTCCTATATTTATTCTCATTTCTCTTGTTCCCATAAGAACACTAGGGTTGCACTCTGAGCTCACCTTCAAGAAATGCAACTTAAAAACGCAAATTCAGAACAGCGGGGCGTGTCTTCTGACATCTGATAGGCAGCCTAAACACATTTTATCTTATCAGTTCCTCTCACTCTCTCTCCTTGTTTTTCTTTATTCCCCAGTGCAACCATCTTTTGCTCTTCCTCAACTCCCTGAATCCCATCACTCTCATTGAAGATTTTAAAAGACAAACATGTTTTTTATTAAAGTCATATACAAAGCACCCCTGTGTCCCTGGACCCTATGGCATGTGGACATATTGGTTTGCTTTGTTTAGAAAAAGAAACCGGTGACCTATTTTGTTCCATATCTGGATGCTAAGATAATTAAACTGGATCTCTTCCTGTCAGTTGATGGGCTGTTTACACAGAACCATGCCAATCAGTGTGACTTGCTTTTCTTCTTAGGCCCTTTCAATAAAAATAGCTAAAAACTGAAATAGTGAATTTATCCAAATAAAATGGAATTATCCAAATAATTTAGAACAGCCAACAAATTGGGGTAGGGTGAGACGGCAGTGGGAAGGTAGATTCATGGACTATCCGATTTAGCAGCATGCATTAATCAAATTCAAGGGCAAAAGAACAATAGTGACAGCAAGAACAAGAGCAAGAGGAAGAGTGAGAGAGACTGAGACTACGAACCATCATCAAGTTAATAAAACGTGTCTTGAGATATATGTATTTCCTAATTCTCTTCTCAAACTAAGGGTTAGTCTATTTAATTGATTGCTGTCATCCTCATGAAAGTGAGGTAAAAATTGTATTAAGTGTGATAAAAATAGATATTGTGCTATTGTATAAATGCTAGGAGCTCAGATTTGGGGGTCAAACCACAAAGATTCAAATCCTAGCTCTGCCATTTACTGGATTTGTAAACTTGGACTTTGTAAATTCATCTCCCTAAACCTCAATCCCCAACGTGTAAGATTGGGTAATAATAGTCCTACCTCATAGGGTGTGGTGAGAATTAAATATGTTAATCCATGAAAGCTCATAGTAGAGCATCTGGAGCAAGCAGGTTTAGGCGCTCGCGCTCTCTCTCTCTCTCTCTCTCTCTCTCTCTCTCTCCCCATCCCTTCCTCACACACACACACACACACACACACAGAGTCTCTCACACAGGACATGTCACCTGCCAGTATTATCATTATTACCACTTCTAAATTTAAAAGTCTTCATGAGACTTCAAGGGTAAATTGAATAAACAAATCATCAGAATAAGCAAGAAATGTCCACCTATACAGTGTCTACACATTTGCTATAGGTGAACAGTATTTTTCATATTTAAGGGATCAGTATGTGTATGAGCATTTTTTTCTGCATAAATTTGTTGGATGAAGAATTACTTCTAACAGTTTATCCTGTGTACAGAAACAGATCATTTTAGCAACATTATCAGGTAATGAGCCATTTGTTGCATAAGTTAATTTTCTAAATGTGAAGAGGTGAAGCTGTTAGGTGGAGACCAGAGCAAGAAATAGAGATTGGAAGAGAGAGTGAAGAGACACAATAGTTTAAATGGAAATCATTTCTTAAGGCAATAAATACTCACATGGGCTTTAAAATGTAGCCTTTTCTGACTGACATGTCATGGATATCCACATGAGCTACGGCTCCATGCTGGCTCATATTTTACCTAAATAGTATTTCTATTTAGGCACACTGCACAATACAGTGTAAAATAAAGAACTCTTTGCCCCTGCACAGAGTAGCCTCAGACTGCTACCTTTTTTTGAATTCTTCTTCCAACATTGTATGCTCCCTCTGTATCTTCCAGCTGCCTATGCTCATTTGTTTGCTTGCTTGCTTGTTAATGTAGACAGAATTTATTGAATATCATGTGTCAGGGACTATGCAAAGTACATAAAGATAATTAGGATACCATTAACTGCCCTAAAGGAAATTGAAGTATAAAGAAATATATAAATGTTCGTTATTATATCTTATTTTATGTAACAGGCATGCTTCCTCCTCATTTTTCCCCCTCCACCCACCCTCTCCCACAAACACACAACTCTACCACACTCTCTTCCTTCTGCAAAAGGCAAGGAAACCAATTAGTCAAGCTCCTTACAATTATATTTTTCATGGACGCAAGAAGGTTCTGAATCAAGGGTACTCCTGTTAGCAAAACACATGAAATTAATTTTTAGTGACCTTGACACATCTAGTTTAGCTACTTATAAGCTATTTGTTTTACTTTACTCTATTCTCTAGTGTTCCAAATAGTTGAGGTTATAAAAAATTGCCAGAGTAATAACCTCTGGATAAGAGAAAAATTTGGTGTATTAGAGGGAAGAAAAGCTTATGGAGTTAGTCAACACTTCCAAATGAGGCTGCATCCTATGGGCTGAATACTAAGCAATATTTGTGGTATTGTCTGTAAGAACTTTGGCAATAAAGACTGTCCTTCAAATTCTTACTTTACAAATTGGTATTTAACTTGAGAGAAGTCATTTGTCCCAAATCACTCTGGTGCATTTTTAAACAGAATTGTGGCAAAAATAAAAGGAAATACTACCTCAACAACAAATACATCATATTAACTCATCACCCCCAAGGGGTTGCACAGGCTGCACATATAAATTGGTTTAAAAAATGACGTGAAGAGAGAGGACAAGATGACAGCGTGGCTAACGTTTGAATCTCTCCAAGATAATACAAAAATCAGAACAAACAAAAAGCAAAAACAAAGCAACTAGGATAGCAAACACACCAAAAATAAAACCCATGAATATTTTTTAAAAGACATTTTTCTCGTTTTTAAATTCTTTAAAAACTATTGGGTGTTTAAAGCAAAAATAGTGATAATAAATTGTGGGACTCTTAGGTAGAAGTAAAATACATGCTAGCACAAAGGGCAGAGGGAGAAAATAAAAGTATACTGCTGAAAATTCTGTACATGTTTTAGCCTAATATTATTTGAAGGTAGACTATAAAAAGTCAAATGTGTATAATGTAAATCTAGAGTAATTATTAAAATTAAAATACAGAAGTATACCCAATAAGCCAATAGTGGAGATAAAATAGAATCACAGAAAATATTCAATATGTAATCCATCAAAGACAGGAAGGAGGTCAAAGAGAACAAAAAGCAATGGGACAACTGGAAAACAAATAGCAAATCATTCCATTTAAGTCCAAACATACTGATAAATGATCTAAAAATATAGCAAGACCCAACTATATTGCAGTACAAGAAATCCATTTTAAAATAGCTTAAAAGTAAAGGGATGTAAAAGATAAAGTCATGAAAGCACTAATAAAAAGAAACTGGAATAGCTGCATTGATGTCATGAAAAGCATACTTCAGAACAACCAATAAACCAGGAATAAAGGGAGACATTTCATAATGATAAAAAAAAAAAAAAAAGGCAACATAAGAACCCTAAATGTGTATATACCAAAAAACAGAGCATAAAAATACATGAAGCAAAATCTTATAGGACTGAAAACAGCTATAATTATGTTGAATCAATACTCCTCTCTCATGATTGATAAAACAAGAAAAAAAATCAGTAAGTAGATAGAAGACTTGAATCAACCAACATAACCTAATTGCCATTTATAGGGCACTCAACCCAAAACCACAAAATAAACAATCGTTTCAAGGACACATGAGACAGTCACCATGAGAAATCTCATTTTGGTCTTAAAACAAGTCTCAAATAAAGGATTGAAGTCATACAGAGGCAATTTCGCCCCGGGGAAACTGACATAAAACTCAACAATATAAAGACATTCGAAAATCTCCAAATATTTAGAAATTAAGCAATACTTCTAAATAACCCATGGGTCAAAGAAGAAATCAAAAGGAAAATTATAAAATATTTTAACTGAATTGAAGTGAAAATATATCATGTCAAAATTTGAGACATGCAGCTAAAATAGTGTTTAAAGGGAAAGATATAGCATTAAATGCTTATATAGAAAAGATGAAAGGTCTAACACCAATGTTCCAAACTTTCACTATAGGAAATTAAGAAGAGGAAATTAAACACAAATTAATCAGAAGGAAGGAATTCATAAAGATAAGAAGTGGGAATCAATTAAATAGAAAATGACAAAAATAGAGAAAATCATTGACTCCAAAAGCTAGTTCTTTGAAAAGTTCAATAAAATAGATTGAACTTTTCAATAGTTTAGTAATATTGATCAAAAGAAAAAAAATAGAAGACACAAGGAACATTCCCATCCTCTCCCCATCCCACCCCCAAAATTTAGATCCAGCAATTAAAATTTATATGGATCAGTAGTTGTGGTATGCCTCCCATTTTCTCTTTCCACATGGGAATGTTTACTGAGGTTACACTGTCCCTGATCATTGAAATATGCTAGAGGGAAGGAAACATACAAATAAATCATCTTTTTGTGGTGGTGGTTTGGGAATGTTTTGTTTGTTTCTTGTTCAGTGTCAGTTTTAGTTTGTAAGTTTCCCAAGCAAGAATGACATCTGGAACTGATATAAGCACTCTAACAAAATCTTGGACTTTGAGCTAATCCTGTGAGTGGCTGGGACTTTTGAGGCGTCAATTTGGAGAAAGGGTTGAGTGTATTTCCATGTAGGAAGAAACTAGAGAGCAATTGTGTAGACTGTATTATTTTCTCCAAGTATTTACTCCCTTTTTCCCTGCATGAGGATTATATATATTAGCCCATTGCCATGACTTACAGAGCCTCCTAAGAGAGGAGTTCCCATCTTGCCAAAGCTCAGTCCGTAATTGCCTGATTCATTATTGAATTCACTATCTGTATCCTCCAACAATAAAGACATAGCAGTTTTGTGAGGCCTGAAGCCTATGCAATTTGGAATGCCATATTTAATTTTGAAATTTACAAAATTATGAATTAAAATTCGGTATAAAATAGAATATTTATGTTAAAAGAAAAACAAAAAAATTTAAAATGTTTTAAAAATTGGACAAATCCATCAAATATCACAAATCTTAGAAGAAATCATAATATTAATTATCTGGGCTGACACAAATCTAAAACCATTTTTCTTACATTTTTGACTTCACAGTCTTTGATTGTCTCTTCATATGACAATGATTTTGTAAAGAGAAAAGATTCTTCCTGGAAAGAAAAAAATAACCATCTTTCTTTTAGCCTGGTTGATCAAAATTTGTGTTTTCATTATGGAGAGTTTAGGAAAGTTTTTTTCAACCTCACAACTCTTTATTAGTAATTTTTCATTTTTAATACTTATTAGTCATAAGTATTCTGAATTTATGATATTTATTAACCGTTTTTTCATTGATATCTTTCTTTCAATGGCCTGCTAAAGGTTTTATTTTGGAAACTGAAATATGGTGTCATGACTCTGGATAAGCTGGCATAATGGATTGGAGGAGTATTCTGGAAGACATTCCTAATGCTGGGACATCTGGAAATCATTTAGTTATGATTAAAAATAACAGGAAACTACATAAAATAACTTATTAAACTCATACTAAATTATATCAAATTCATTTTCTGCTTGGCAAAACTGTTGTGACTGATAGATATACCATTTGACCACCGATTCTGTTTCTAATAATCTATCTCAAATATACAATGGCTGAATATCAAGTAATTGATGGACAAGACTATTGTAAGACTGGAAACAATTCAATTGTCATTAATAGGGGACTGGTTGAAAGGCATAAGGTACATTCACAAATGGGATACTATGCAACTGTAGTAAGGAATGGGGCAAGCTCTACATACAATTATGCAGTAGTCTCCCAGATATGTTAAGAGAAAAATGCAAGGTTCAGAATAATGTGAATGGCATAACACATTTTACCTTAAGAAAGTAGGTGAGAAAGAATATGAACACATATTCATATTTGCTTATAAATTTGTAAAAGGGAACATAAACCAAAAGTTTATAAGAATGTAGAGGAAGGAAAGAAACAGGATGGAGACAGTGGGGATAATACCCAGACATCCAAATATACCTGGTTTTGTAGATCTGACTTTGAAACCTTGTAAATATTTATCATAATTTCAAAACTATACAACAATAAAAAATGAAAACAACTACTTAAAATCAAAAGCAGAAATGAAACAAAGGAATTTGTGTACCACATAAAAAGGAATTATTTCAAGTGATTTTTTTAGCATTTTTATTGAGGTATATTCATATACCAAACAATCCACCCAAAGTGTACATTCAGTGGGTTTTGGTATAATCACAGATTTGTGCATTCATCACCTCAATCAATATTAGAGCATTTTCATTACTCCAAAAAGAACACCCCCCTCCACCCTTTAGCAGTTACCTTTCAATCCCTCTATCCACCCCCTCCCATACATATCCACTAATCCGATTCCATCTCTATAAATTTATTTTTATTTATATTTTATACAAATTGAGTCAAATAATACACAGTATTTTGTGTCAGGTTTCTGTTAACAATAACTTTTTTTTTTTTTGATTGATTGATGAAAAATATTAACATATTACTATTCACTACAGTCCATAGTTTGCTTTAGGTGCATTTTAGCTCAGACACCACCCTATTATTAACATCTTGTAATATTAACATACACTTGCTCTGCTTTATTGAAGAACATTCTTAAATTTGTACTATTAAGCAGACTTGTGTGCAAAGGGATTCACTATGCTATACAGTGCCATGTTTCATACTTAAGCTTTTCTTCTAGAGACATTCACAACCCTCAATTTTCCCTTTCAACCACAATCATACACCCATACTGGCGCTGCTAATTACATTCATTCTAATATGCTATCATTACCTTTATCTAATCCCAAGCATTTACAATCAACCTTATTACCAATTCTACACAAATTAAGCTGCTGCTCTTCATTGTCTACCCTTATTCTGTCTTCTGGTGACCAGTCTTCTAGCTATTAACTCCATGATTTTGATCATTATATTTAGTTCATATTGTTGAGATCATACAGTATTTGTCCTTTTATGTCTGGCTTGTCTCATTCAACATAATATCCTCAAGGTTCAAGTATGTCGTCATGTGCATCATGACTTCATTTCTTCTTAAAGCTGAATAATATTCCATCGTATGCATATACCACATTTTGTTTATCCACTCAACGGTTGATGGGCACATGAGTTGTTACCATCTTTTGGCAATTGTTAATAAAGCCACTATGAACATTGGTGTGCAAATGTCTGTTTGTGCCCCTACTTTTAGTTCTTCTGAGCATATACCTAGGATTGGGATTGCCAGGTCGTATGGAAGCTCTATTTTTAACTTCCGGAGGAAATGCCATACAGTCTTCCACAGCGTCTGCACCATTCTACACGCCCACCAACAGTAAATAAGTGTTCCTATTTCTCCACATCTTCTCCAACACCTGTAGTTTTCTGTTTTTGTTTTGTTTTGTTTTGTTTTGTTTTGTTTTGTTTTGTTTTGTTTTTAGGAGGTATTGGGGGTTGAATCCAGGACCTTGTACATGTGAAACAGGCACTCAACCCTGAGCCACATCTGCTCCCCTGTTTTTTTAATAGTGGCCATTCTAATAGGTGTGAAATGATATCTCATTGTAATTTTAATTTGCATTTCCCTAATAGCTAGCAATGTTGAGCATCTTTTCATGTGATTTTTTGCCATTTGTATTTCCTCTTTGGAAAAACATCTCTTCATGTCTTTTGCCCATTTTGCAATTGGGTCATTTGTTTTTTTATCATTGAGTTGTAGCATCTCTTTATATATCATGGATATGAAATCCTTATCTGATATGTGGTTTCCAAATATTTTTTCCCATTGAGTAGGTACCTTCTTGACAAAGTCCTTTCTAGTACAAAAGCAATAATTTTGAGAAAGTCTTATTTATTTTTTCTTTCATTGCATGTATTTTGGGTGTAAGGGCTAAGAAACCACCTCCTACCTTAAGATCTTGAAGATAGTTTCCTACATTTTCTTCTAGGAGTTTTATGGTCCTGGTTTTTATATTTAGCTTTTTAAAACATTTTGAGTTAATTTTTGTATAAGGTATGAGATAAGAGTCCTGTTTCATTCTTTTGTATGGATATCCAGTTCTCCCACAATATGATATTCTGAAGAAACTGTTCTGTCCTAGTCAAGTGGGCTTGGTAGCCTTGTCAAAAATCAGTTGACTTATAGAAGTGAGGGTCTACTTCTGAACTTTTGATTCAATCATTGATCTATATATCTATCTTTATGCTATACCATTCTGTTTTGACCACTGTAATTTTGCGATATACTTTAAAGTTAGGAAGTGTGAGTCTACCAACCTTGTTCTTTTTTAAGGTATTTTAGACTATTCAGGGTATATTAGTCTGCCAAAGGGATTCCAATGCAAAGTATTAGAAATCTGTTTGCTTTCATAAAGGGGGTTTATTTGAAGTAAAAGCTTACAGTTCCAAAACCATAAAAAGTACAACTCAAAGCACCACAAGAGGTGCTTTCTCAACAAAGTCAGCTGCCACATGTTGAAGCAAGATAGCCACCGATCTCTGCCCAGGTTTCAGCCCTCCCCTCTGGGCTCATGCTTTCCTCTTGAACAATTTGGTCCCAGTCTCATGAGGCTTTGTGCTTAAGTGATCCTGTAGTCCTATCTTTCCTGGCATAGACCTTGTTTGTTTCCAGGCCTACTATATCAGTCTCAGCTGTTCTGTTCTCTTCCCAATCTCAGCTCTAAGCTATCAGGCAAAATGACTCATCTCTCCCCAGAGCCTTGGCTGTTTGAGCCTTCTCCTTTCTGTCACATGGCAGGATCAAAAATGATAGAGCTCTCTCTTCCTGTATCTGTCTGTCCATGTGAGTCCATTTATATCAGACCCAGAAAGGGGGCAGGGACTCAATCTGAGTCATGTCTTACTGATGTAGTCAAATCAAAAGCCCTAAAGCAATCTTAACACATAATCTAATCAAGAGCCCCTCAACTGAATTTAATACAATAAAAGGGTAGCACAGGGAATGGATATGGCTTAAGCAATTGAGCTCCTGTCTACCATATGGAGATCCTGGGTTCTATTCCGATGGAGAGCTGGTGGCCCACACAGAGAGCTGACGCAACAAGATGATGCAACAAAAAAGTGACACAGAGGAAAAAGACAATGAAAGACACAACAACCAGGGAGCTGAGGTGGCTCAAGCAATTGAGTGCCTCTCTCCCCTGTCAGAAGGTCCCAGGATTTGTTCCCAGTGCCTCCTAAAGAGAAAACAAGAAAAGAAGACAAGCAGACACAGAGGAATGTGCAGTGAGTGTACACAGAGAGCAGACAGCAAGCACAAGCGGCGGCGGTGGAGGGGGGTGTTGGAATAAATTAAAATAAAATAAATCTTTAAAAAAATAAAGGGTAGCACAATCAGAAGAATAGATTAGCTTATAAACATAATCTTTCTCCTTTGGGAATTCATAAAATAATCTCAAACTGCTACACAGGATCCCTCTCCCTGCAAAATAAATTTGGTACTTGACTTTTCAGTTTCTGCAAAGAAACTGTTGGAATTTTTATTGGGATTGTGTTGAATCTGTAAATCAATTTGAGTAGAATTGACATCTTAATGATATTTAGTGTTCCAGTCCATGAACCAGGAATGTCCTTCCATTTATTTAGGTCTTCCTTAATTTCTTTTAGCAATGATTTGTATTTTTATAAGTACAAATCCTTTACATCCCTGGTTAAATTTATTCTAAGATATTTGATTCTTTTAGTTGCTCTGTGTGGCAGTTTGATGTAATTATGAATTCCAAAAATATAATTGAATCATGCTTGTAAACTGATCTGTTAATCTGGGCATGATTAGGTTAGGATTAGGGCGTTGAGCCCCACCCCTTGGTGGGTGGGGAATTGAATATAAAAGGCAAAGCAAAGGACAGTTGAAGCAGTCTTTTGAGAAGCAGTTTTGATGTTGGAAAGAAGGCCCCAGGAGAAGAGAAGCAAGCCGTTCACCTGATCGTCTGCAGCTGACCTTGTGGAGGAAACAGGAGCTAAGCCCGGAGAGAAACACAGCCCCGGGAAGAGAGGAACCCCAGAAGCCTGAACCCTGGCAAATGCCGGCAGCTGTCTTGCTCTAACACGTGGCAATGGACTTTGGTGAGAGAAGAAACTTAATGCTTTATGGCCTGGTATCTGTGGACTTCTACCCCAAATAAATACCCTTTATAAAGACCAACCCATTTTTGGTATTTTACATTAGCACCCATTTGGCTGACTAATACACTCTGTAAATGGAATTTATTTCCTGGTTTCCTCCTCAGATTGTTCTTTCTAGTGTATAGAAACACTGATTTCTGCATGCTGATCGTGTATTCTGCCACTTTACTGAATTGATTTATTAACTCAATTAGTTTTATTGATCCTATTTTTATTTCTAAATATAGGATCATGTAATCTGTAAATAGTGAAAGTTTTATTTCTTCCTTTCTGGCTTGGATTACTTTTATTTCTTTTTCTTGCCTAATTGCTACAGCTAGAACTTCTAGAACAATGTTGAATAACAGTGGTGAGAGTGGATATTCTTGCCTTGTTCTTAATCTTAGAGGGAAAACTTTTCACCTTTGAGTATAATGTTGGCTGAGGGTTTTTCATATGTGCCCTGTATCATGTTGAGGAAGTTTCCTTCTATTCCTATCTTTTGAAGTGTTTTTATCAAGAAAGGATGCTGGATTTTGTCAATGCCTTTTCTGCTTCAATTGAGATGATCATGTGATTTTTTTCCTTCAATGTGTTAATGTGGTATATTACATTTATTGGTTTTCTTGTGTTGAACCACCCTTGCATATCTGGGAAAAAGCCACTTGATCATGGTGTATAATTATTAAAATGTGCTACTGGATTCTATTTCCAAGTAGTTTGTTGAGAATTTTCGCATCCATATTCATTAGAGATTGGTCTGCAATTTTCTTTTCTTGTAGTATCTATCTTTATCTGTCTTTGTTATTAGGATGATATTGGCTTCATAAAATGAGTTAGGTATTGTTCCCTCCTCTTCAATTTTTTGGAAGAACTTGTGCACAATTTGTATTAGTTTGTCCTTTTGTTTGTTTATTGTTTATTTTTTAATTTTAATTTTGTACATGTAGTAATTGAAAATATAGACAAAAACTGAAGCGAAAACACAGTTGAATAAAAACATACATTTCTCAATTAAATGTACTGGATACATACAATTTTTTTTTAATCATACAATATGTTCCACAATATATTTGGTTCATAGTAACACAAACATACAGTATTTGTCCTTTTGTGTCTCCCCTGATTGGGCAGTTTAATTCATTAACATTCAATGTTATTGCTGTAAGGCATTACTTACTTCTACCATTTTATCCTTTGGTTTCCTATGTCATATTTTACTATTGTCTGTCTTTTTACCCTTTTACTTACCCTTACTAATAATCTTCATTTCTACACTCTTCTCCAAGCCTCTCTCTCAGGTCTTTTCTTTTCAGGCTGCAGCACTCCCTTTAGTACTTCTTATAAGTCTGGTCTCTTTTTTTATCAACTCTCTGAGTTTCCATTTATCTGTGAAAACTTTAAACTCACCCTCATTTTTGAAGGAGAGTTTTGCCAGATAAATAAATCTTGGATGCAGTCTTTTTCTTTCAGTATTTTAAATACATCATACTACTGCCTTCTCGTCTCCATGGTTTCTGATAAGAAATTAGCACTTAGTCTTATTGAGCATCTCATATGTGATTAATTGCTTCTCTCTTTCTGATTTCAGAATTCTCTCTTTATCTCTGGCAATGACATTCTGAATAGTATGTGTCTCAGAGTAGGTCTATTCAGATTTATTTTGTTTGGAATACGTTGTCCTTCTTGAATATTAATATTTATGTCTTTCATAAGGGTTGGGAAATTTTGGACCATTATTTCCTCAAATATTCTTTCTGTCCCTTTTCCATTCTCTTTTCCTTCTAGGACACCCATAACACAAATGTTTGTGTGTTTCATACTGTCAGTCAATTCCCTGAAACCCTGTTCAATTTTTTCCATTCTTTTCTCTGTCCTTCTGTCTTTTCAAATTCAGATCCTCTGTCATCTAATTCACTTATCTCTTCTTCTGCCATTTCAAATCTGCTTTTGTATGCCTCTAATGTATTTTTAATCTCATCCATTGTGACTTTCATTCCCATAAAATCTGTTACTTTTCTTTGCAATCTTTCAAATTCTTCTTTAGGATCACCCAAGGTCTTCTTAATATCCTTTATCTCCTTGAATTGATTTAGGAGATTCATGTGAACATCATTGATTAGTTGTTTTAAATCTCATGTGTCATCAGGATTTTTAATTTGTTCCTTTGGCTGGGTCATATCTTCCTGTTTCTTAGTATGACTTGAAATTTTTTGCTGATGTCTAGGCATCTGATTATGTGGTGAGTTTACTCTGATGGTCATTTTCTCTCTCTTGCCTAAGATTTTACTGTTGAGTGTTTGTTTTGTTTTTTGTTTTGTTTTGTTTTGTTTTTCATGGCTCTTCCTTGATTTTTGGTTCAACTTATTCTAAATAATGAAAATTTCCCTGTTTAAGTTATTGAAACTTAGGGACCAGGGACCCACTAGTGGGGCACAGACCAGATCCAAGGGAGCCAGGAGATAGGAACAGGAAAAACTTCAAAAAGTCTTTTTTACCCTTTCACTTTCCCAACCAGCCAGCAGATGGTACCCTTTGGTGAGCCTTTCTATGGAGATGTCTCTTCCAACCTTCTTCAGCTCGTATTTCCAGGCTATTTAGAGCTGAGCCTGAGTTTATAATAATCTTGTATGTAGGTGGTGGTAGAAAGGAGATGAGTAAACTTGGGGTGGATATATATGAAACAAGATTGTCCAGGTGTTGATATTTGTTAAAGTTAGGTGATATGTACTTAATGTTTTATTATACTCTTCTTTCTTACTTGTGTGTATTTTTTTTATTTTCCATAATACAAAGTTAAATAAAAGGACTTAAGATGAACATAACCTTTGATCCAGCATGGTCTTTATCCTACAAATAAACTTACACAAATACATAAATATATTTATAAAGATGTCTGTTGTTTGTGATAACAAAACATAAAAAAACTTGGAGGTATTGTGATTCAAGCAATGGAAGAAATTATAACAGTGAGGTGGAGCCGGTGGCCACTGGACACTTCCGGGGCAGGGAGGGGAAGGGCAGTTGAAATACAGGGGCTTTTTCGGGACTTGGGGGTTGTCCTGAGTGGCGTTGCAGCGACGGATGTAGGCCATTTTACATCAGCATATACCATGCAGAACTGTGTGGGAGAAAGTGTGGTCTATGATGTGAACTGTGGTCTATGCTTGGTGGCAAGGCCCCAGGATGTATATATCCATTGCGGGTGATGTGCCACACTGATGAGGGATGTTTATGTGGGATGTTGTGGGAGGTGTGGGAGGTGGGGAACATGGGAATCCCTGTAACTTCTGTGTAATATTTAGGTAATCTAAGCACCTTTTAAAAAAAAATATATATATATATAAATAATATTTATGTAAGCAAATGCACATATATGCATATATATTTATATATCATTTTACAAATATTGGTATGTATTGTGAAAAATTTGATTTTTACCCACAATAAAAAAATAAAATAAATAAACTTGGAGGAAAAAAACCCTAAATTTCCCTCAATATTTGTATAATTAATTAAGCTACATATATACAGTGTAATATAATGTAGTCATTGAAATGAATATGGTTGACATCTATTGATATGAATTGATATATATATGTGTGCATGTAGAAAATGTAAGATACATATTATGCAGTATGTAGAGTATAATAAATACTGTGTAAATAAAGAAAAGGATATATAAAGAACTAACATGAAGAATCAGATTATCAATCAGACTTTAAAATAACTCTTTAAAAACTCTTACCCAGTATGATATTTTATTAATAATTTCAAGAATAAAAGTATTCAAGAGATTCAGGCAAAACAGGAAAAGGTCTAAGATCCTGCATCTCTCTCCAGGTCCTTTCTTCCCTAATCAGGCATCAGCCATGAGAAATTCAGTCCTAAACTGTATGAAAATCCGTTCCCATTCACTGTAGCAATTTAGGCTCTTAAGAATTTCTTCCTACTTTCCTCCCCACCCTGCAAAAAAGTTTGTTGTTGTGATGGCTGTTTTCTAGCCTTCTCTTGGCTACTGCTATTGAAGTTGTGCTCCGTTGTCATCCCACTCCACTTAATAAATTCTGGATCCCTCACTCTTACAACTTTTAAGCATCCACCTCTGCAGTCACTGTTGCCTGTGAAAACCAGAAGCTTACATCCTCCAAAGATTTTAATGACTTCTTGCAAAGCATAACTTATCCTAGCATCTTCTTAGGATTCCAGGCCTGGTTATCTAAGTTGTGTAAAGTTGAGCTATTGGCTATTTCATACCTCTGCCAATGCCCAACGTATATTTACATCCCACAGGTTACAGTCCTCCTAAAGGATAGAAAACACTACTATTACCTGCAGTGTATACAGTGCCTCAAATTGAAAGAGCATCCACGGACTTTCAACTCCTAGTCTTTGCTACATGACTTCAGGGAAATTTTCCAACCCCTTTGAGCTTCAGTTTCTTTATGTATAAAATGTGTGAAAGGTTACCCACCTCATAGCATAGTGAAGAATCAAAGAACTAATATTTGTAAAGCCTAACAAAGTGTAGGTGTTCAATATATTCTACCTAAAGCCAGACAAATAGCACAGTGGTCATTTCCACATTGCTATGCTAATTAACATTCTTCCACAAAACCCAGGAGGCATGGGAGTTAGCACTGGCCTTCCAACCTCTGGAATTCAGCAGTGAAATGCTGTCTAAAGAATGGAATAAAATTGAATTTGATGGGCTTGCTCTCTATCCTCTTCTATTTATATCAACCCTTGCCAACAACCATAATAACCCTAACTAAGCAAACTCCTTCTGCTTTGGGGTGAGGGTACCATGGATTTGGGTTCAAACACAGGACTTGTGGTGTGGTGTGACACAGAAGACAGAGTCACAGCAACCACCCAAGGCAGAGAAAACAACCACTCTGGGAGCAGAAAAGGTGTGTTCCTGTTTTCATATGCTTCTATTGCACCAGAGAAACACTGGCAGAGAAAATAAACATTTGCAGACCAAGCAGAGTTTTCATTAAACACAGAACTCTTCACCATCGCTGCCTCTCATGCTTTGCACAACTAGGACAAAAACATTCAGAAGGTGGGGCTGGGTGGGTAGAGGTGGGAGGATGATCTAATTCTTTAGCCTAACATGTTTTATTCCCCTTCTCATAATAAATCAAAGGCTCAGCTGCCACAGAGCTCTTGATCCAGGACCATTGACTTCTGGAGTCTTCTCCATTTGAAAACACAAAACATTTTGAAACAAAACTCACTTCTAATGAGGACCCAGAAATAAGAATGAAGAGGCCTATTTGGATGGTTTTCTTTCAAGTGGAGTGCTTTCTTTTCTGAAAGCTACAGACTGGCCAACAATGACTGTCTGTAGAATAAATTGAATGGATTCATGTCTCCCTTGTTTTTCCCTAACAAACCTTCTGGAATCTTACATTCTTATCGACAAACAAGCCCCCTTTATCACTGCTAACCCATAGTACATGGACACCATTATAGAGCTCAGTTCAGCATTTATCCTCAAAGTTAAATACATTCCCATCATAGTTGTAACCCTTCTGTGATCAAAAACTTCTTCAAAAATGTAGTCAACAAAACAACCAAATATAATTAATAATAAAATGAAATAATGATAGTTTTAAAAATAAGAAATAAAATTTTTTTAAAATTTTAAATAAATAAATATTTGGAATAATAAAAAATAGTGGAAAAATATTGTTTTAAAATTTTTGACTATGTCTTTCATCACTGTAAGATCTGTTGTTTTGCATGTACAGTGATATTTTCTTCCATTTATTCCCCCAGTGTCTTACTTTTTTCGTTTTATCTTCAAAGAAGTTTTAGGTTATAGAAAAGTCATGTACAGAATATAGGGGATTACCATATACCCAACATCCTCCCCCTTTTCCCCTTTCCCCTATTAATAACAATTTGTATGTGGATGGTGCATTTGTTACAATTGATGTACAAATATTGAAACATAGCTACCAACCATGGTCAATAGTTTACATTATGGTTTACATTTTGGAACATACACTTTTATAAATTTTGATGGAATTTAACATGGTCTGTATCCATCATTGCAAGATCATGAAAACACTTCCATTGTCCCCAAAAATGCTCCATGATCCATCTATTCTATTCTTCCCTCCTCCTTCTCTCTGGGCCCATGGCAACTACCTGGCTTCACTCCATGTAGTGTCACACAAATAACTGAAAGAATATTAAATTCCCATCCTGGGGATCTCTGCCACATTCTCTAATGGAAAGCAAGAACCCTTGAGTACAGGAACAATGACTAGTGATGGAGGATGGTCCATTGACCGGCCCTTGATATTGATGACTGTACTTATGAACCTTTACTTTTTTTTTTTTTTTTTTTTTAAAGATTTTATTTATTTATTCATTTATGCCCCCCTTGCTGCTTGTGCTCGCTGGGTCAGCTAACCACGCCGTGCGGGCGGGCTTGCCTTCACCAGGAGGCCCCAGGAACCGAACCCGGGGCCTCCCATATGGTAAACGGGAGCCCTACTGATTGAGCCACAGCCGCTTCCCGTGAACCTTTACTTTTGAAATTGAAATTTAGCCTGGTATTATAGGGTGCCTAAGAGTTACCTCCTGAGAGCCTCCTTTTTGCTCAAATGTGGCCTCTCTCTAAACTGAACTCAGCATATAAATGCATTACCTTTCCCCCAGTGTGGGATATGACTCCTGGGGATAAGCCTCCCTGGCACCAAGGGATCACTACCAAGCACCTACTAGCAATGCAACTGGAGAAAGACCTTCACCGAAAGGGGGAAAGGTTAAAGACAAATGAGTTTATATGGCTAAGAGACTTCAAAATGAGTTGGGAGGTCATTCCAGAGGTTATACTAATGTACATCTCAGCATTGTCACATCTCATTGATTGTCAAAGCAAATACTACCTCAAACAGCAGGGCTCCTAAGGCTCTGGAGACATCCAGACACTATCGTCAGGGCAGATACCTCAGGATTTTGGTGCCTTGCCAGTGGGCCTTACTTTGGAATTTATGCTCCCCAGTATGACAAGTTCGACTCAGTTGTGGTTTCCCTACACATGGCTCTTCTGGCCCTTCTATTTGAACCTATTAATAGTACTACTAGAGTTGATAGGTTTATGTCCAAGAGACTTAAATCTTTGGGATGTCCATCTGCCAGCTGGGCCCTGAATCTAAACGGAGTTGCAAAACCTACTCTCTAGTTCATTGGACTCACCCAGAACAACTAACAAAGAGATGCTGAAGGACAATGACCATCCCAAGGAACTGAGAAAGTCTACAACTGCAAGCAAGAGAGTCCCATCCATCTGCCCTATGGGATAGAAGCCCTTTCTCAATTAGAGGTGGAGTGGGCATCACCATCCCAGAATCCTCAGGATTAGGGAATGAACTATGGACTAAAGCAGTCTTACTGGTATTCTACTATAGATTTACTGTGATTCTAGCAATGGAAGAACTTATAACCTTGATGTGGAGGCAGTCGTCACTGGAGGTTCTGAAGGCAGGGAGAGGGAAAAATAGGTGTAATATGGGGGCATTTTCAGGACTTGGGAATAGTCCTGAATGACATTGCAATGATATATCTTGCTATAACCTACAAAATTGTGTGGGAGAAAGTATAAACTACAATGTAAACTATAATCCATGCTTAGTGGCAATGCTCCAAAATGTGTTCATCAATTGTAGCACATGTACCAAACTAATGAAGGATGTTGTTAATGTGGAAGGTGTAAGGAGTGGAGCACATGGAAATCCCTATATTTTTTATGTAACATTTATGTAATCTAAGTATCTTTTTAAAATAATAAAATAAAATAAGGTATATACATTCCAACATATATATATGTTCTTTGCTAAAAACTTTGATGCTAAATGAGGAGATCATTTAGGGGGCACAGATTATTATTACAGGAATTTTGTAGATGGAGTCTAGTAGGGGAAGGAGAGGAAGAGGAAAGCAATGGATAGTATTAATAAAACCTAAAAAATAGGCTTTCAAATAGCCCATGTTCAAATCTCAGTTCTTCCAATTACTGCCCTTTGGACATAACACAGATAAGTTATTTATCCTCTCTAAATCTCAATTTCCTCATTTGTAAAATGGAGGAAAGAACAACTACCCATGGTTTTGCAGTGACTATTAAATATATAGAAAGACCTTAGAAAAGTAATTGTTCTGAGAGGAGGGCGAGAGAAAGGGAGGAAGCAGGGTTGGTAAGGCAAGGGGGCAGCTTCCAGGGAGGTTCTATACTTGGGCACAGTAGGCTCCAGATCCTGTAAAAAAAAAAAAATCGAGAAACATCAAGAAGGAGCCCATGTTCCTCCAACAATGTCTAGAATGGGAACTCCTGCCTTCATCCCTGCATTTATCCGTAACTGCTAATCCTACTCCCACCTTTCTGCCAATCTGACCCCTCAGTTTTAATTTCCTCATGTTGGGGGACCCAAGTGTTCTCCATTGGGAGAAAAAGTAAGCAAAAAATAATTAATATTTTCCCCCAACCCTCAACTCCTGCTCCACGCCTTCCTTTACCCACAGCCACTCAACCACTGTCCCCTAGTTTCCAAAATTGAAATCTCATTTCCCAGCCCTTTCTCACCATAAGAAGGCTGCGGTAAGAAAGGAATATGGGAAAAAATTAAAAGGCAGAACTGAGTCATTCAGGGAGAACCTTGCAAAGATGAAGTGTTCAAACGATTGAATATCCGTAAGGCACTGTGGCCTATTTGAAGATTTGAATTATTTAAGTGCAGCCCTATTGTTACAGGAATAAACCAAAGCATTTGTGTTGTTTGGTAAGAGATTTCCACCTCAAAAGTCATATTTATAAATCTGGGAAGAGGGATGCATTTTAAGTGAAAAAACACTGAGCTCTTTTGATCCCATCGTTCCATTGTTAATGACATTGGTAACCTTTGTGCTGGAGTGTCCCAGAGTAATGCAGAGAAACTTTCCAGGTTAGCTTGACAATCATTCCCTGCTTTCCTCTTAAGCCTCTTTTCTTTAAATTTGCATACCTTGCAATAAACTTTTTTGTTAGATATATTTCCACCAAAAGCCAGAAGCTAGGAATCTGTTTTACCCTTAAGCAGTTTATTTTTTCCCAGTTGCCCACTTATTACCACTTCTGAGAATTTTCAGCATTCTCTCTATTAAAACTCAATCTGGGGAGCAGATGTGGTTCAGCAGTTGAGCTCTTGCCTCCACATGGGAGGTCCTGGGTTGGGCTCCTGGTGCCTCCTGAAAAAAACAAAAATGAGCAACAAGCAAAACAAAAGAAAAAAACAACTCAGGGTAGCCGACGTGGCTCAATGGTTGAGCGCAAGCTTCCCACATATGAGGTCCCAGGTTCAAACCCTGGTACCTCAAAAAAGAAAAAAAAAAAAAACCTCAATCTGCTGATTTAAAGGTTAATGATTAACTTTAATATGCCTCTGCCTTTAATTGTAATCTAGATTCTGGAATCAAGTGTAAGGGAAAGAATAGAATTAGGACAAATGGGCTCTAGTCCCAATTCTTCCAATAACCAGTTGTATGATCTTTGGAAAAGCCCTCAGTCTCTTTGGAATTTCACTGATAAATGAAGGTAGTCAGAAGAGACTCTAAGTATCTTGTATCTCTCAAATTCTATGTTCCTATGAACAAGGAGTCCTCAAATTTAAAAGCTAACAGATTGCTTGTAGTAATTTTCTCAGCTACTTAATTCAGTTCTAGCCCACAGGAACCTGGGAAGATATTTCCTTCAATACAGAGCCGTCCCTTTCAAAGGAAAGAGTAACAGTACGAAGGAGGAGACAAGCCCCACACTTGTGGGGAGCAGTCAGCCTCGGAGGAGCCAGCCACAGAAGGAAATCGGACAGTAATAAGGGAAATGAATGAAATCGCTTTGTCCAACCCCTTCTCTCCGTAAGAAAAGTTTCTGTGAGAAGGGAATATGGGGAAAAATAACAAGACCTGCAGAGCTGAGCCATACAGGGAATCCTGCAGGGTGGAAGTGATCAAATAACTCAGCGGATTGATCTATTTCCTTTAACCTCATCTTTCCCTCCTTTAAAAACACACTTTATCCTCTTTTCTTCCCCGACTCATGGTGAAGCAAAAGAATATTGGCATTTTCTCTTTCTTCTGTTTCAGTTCAGGGAAAGGATTCTTCACATAAAGAAAAAAGAAATCAACCAGAAAATAAGCTTCTGTTCTGGGGAAAGAAATGATTGGCGTGGGTAAAATGTTTTAAAATGACTATATGGATGGTGCACATATTCAAAAATTTAAATCTAAAAAAAAAAAGAACTACTTTGAGCTGAGGAGGCAGCAAAAAGGCTGGGGGGGGGTGTGGAACTGAGACATACAAGGAGCTTTGGATTTTTGTTTTGCTTTTGTGTTGGAGTTCCCTAGTGGAGCCTGTAAAAGAACAGGAGCTGAACTTTCAGATTCATTGTTTCACAGCCTTTGGCAAAAAGTCTCTCCCTTTTCTTTGCTAGTTAGCTTTATGGAGTCAAAGGTAACACTAAAATGCTGGATAGGAAATTGATTCATCTATGGCCTTGTGTAGGAGTGAGTATCTGAAAGCCAATCAGGAGATTTTCATTTAGAAAAAATATTAGTTGTATAAAATGAAATGGGTTCAAGAGTTTGGATTGGTTTTCTGTAAGCAGAGCCAGAGTGAATAACTTTGCTGGTTTCAAGTTCACATGTAGCAGCTATAAGCTAGGGTCTCCTACCCCTTAAAAAAAAAAAAAAGGATTTATTTGAATGCTCAGTGCACAGATTTTTGAAAGACCATCCTCCCCCCAAGAGCTCTGAAAATTGTGGGATGGATATGGGGAAACTTCCACTTCAAGATCACCCTGGCTTTAAGTCCTATTCCTACTTAATGAACCCAGTCGATGAACTATCTTTCTCATCCGCGGCATCGTTTTCACGGACCCAGGTCCTGACCGGCAACATATGCATTGTGTTGTCTGATTCACACTGTGCAAACCTGACTTGCAACTCACCACTTTCCCTTATTTTATTAATGAATAAACAAACAAACAAAAGCCTTAACTCAAGGTAGGGTGTATATGTACACATGCAAGTATTCGGCTTTACTGAAGGTTGAAGAATGTAGATTGCATTAGAATTCAGCAAATATTCAAATATTCTCTCTTTTCTCTCCTACTCTGAGGAATACACTTCTACCCCCCGTTAATGCCAAGCTTGGCCAAGTGTCTTGCTTTGCACAGTGCAATGTGAGCAGAGCCAATGTGAGCCACATCTGAGCAGAGGCTTTAAATGTGCTTGCCTAGTCAGGCTCGGCTGCTTGTGCCCCTGCCTCCTCCATGAGAAGTACATGTCCCAGGTAACCACTACTCCTTCAGCCGGGCTCCAAAACGAAGTCACAAGGAAGCAGACATGAACTTGACCCACACCCTGAAGCACAGATATGGCAGCCAACCCCTCACACTTATGAACAAAAAAATATATATTTATTGAAAGCCACTGAGATTTGGGGGATGTTTGTTATGGAGCATTATTCGAGTAAAAACTGACTTAACAGAGAATTCTCTGGAAAAGGGGGGCTTATATCACAACAATGCAAACAACTTCAAATTAGACATTAGGCATCCTTATTATTTAAAAAAAAAAAAAAGCTTTGGCTCCCACAACCCCAGGCTTTGTCATTGGCCACTTCAATCCATGGAATTTCTCAGCTCTGGTCATTACAGTGCCTTAAATTACTCTCCTCCCAACTCTCCTCTCTTCCACACTTAGTCTCTCCAAGATTCCTACCCCACCCCCAACTCTAAAATCTCCTAAATAAATTATGGAGAACAAATAAGTCACTGCTCTTCAACCCCTGCCCTCAAGCTCAGCTGTAGGCCCACCTTTTCACAGTCAAGCCCACTAAGGTGCTCGGCAGGACAAAGCAGCCTCTGCTTTAATGGAAGCATTCTTATAGAACGGCAGGTGTTATTTTTCTCACAATGCTTTTTCTCTCTGTTATATACATATGCATGAAAGAGATAACTAGTGTTAAAGTTGATCTGAAACCAAGAGAATTGTCACAGGATTCCAGGTGTGAGGTCAGTTTATATTCTCCTCTCCTGTCTCCTCTTCCTCTCTGTTCTTTCCATACTCCCATATCTCTCTCTCTCTTCTGCCAAGCCAATATCTTCTTCTATGGATATGGGGAAATGCTATGGATTGAATTGTGTCCCCTCAAAAGATATGCTGAGGTCCTAAACCTCAGTACCTCAGAATGTGATCTTAGTTGGAAATAAGAGTCGCTACAGATGGAATTAGGCAAGATAAGATGAGGTCACAGTGGAGTGGGGTGGGCCCTTAATACACGACTGGTGTCCTTGTAAGAAGAGGAAATTTGGACACAGATGGGCAGAGTGGAGAACGCCCTGTGACCACTGAGAATGCCGTGGCTTGCTGGCAAGCTGCTACCAGACGCCCGGATAGAGGCATGAAACAGATTCTTCCCTACACACTTTAGAGGAAGCATGGCCTTGCCAACGCCTCGATTTTGGACTTCTAGCCTCCAGAACTGAGACAATAAATTTCCAAGTCACCCAGTTTGTGGTACTTTGTTACAGCAGCCCTAGGAAACGAAAATAGTGTTCCAGTTAGCAAGGAAAATTCTCGTTGTTTCCCCTTCGAGTCCAAATTCCATTAATAAATGAGAATTTGGCATTGATAATTAAGATTATGCCTGAGAAACACTCCCACGGAAGAAGCTTACAACAGAGCTTTGAGAATAATGAAGCAGAAAAAGATCTTCCTAACTACACTGATTTCCTTTTTATAGTATTTTCACAATCCCTCAAGGGGGAACAGGTAACCATTTTACCAAGATCCAGCAGCAATTCTAAGTGCCCCAGGTATTGTGATTATTTAGGCCAAGTACTAAATAACACAGAGCTTTTGAAATAAATGCACAATGGCCTTTGAAATTTAAAAGCCACTTGATTTGATTCTAAAATTAGAAGGTTGAGTTTGACCTTAATTTTCTAATCAGTGGGGTGATTCTGTTTCAGCCACAAATCACTAACTGGCTATTCTCACCAGACAGGGAACAGCAGAGCAGGCAAAGGAAGTAAATTGTTGACTTCCTTTAAACAAAAACAAAAACAAAAGATGGGAACACAGGAGGGAAGGAGGAGGCTCTTCCTACTTCTTCCAGATAGGAAGAGGAAAACTTGAGTCTATTTGTCAGATTTCCAAATAGCACTTTACTCCTAAGAACAGAAGAGAGTTTTTCAAATTTATAAATCATATCAAGCATCAAAATAGTGCTAAAAAGTAGGACAGTGGCTTAAGGAGGAAAATGGAAAGGCTAGGGAAAGATGTATTAAGCGAACCAAAATGCTTCAGAATCCTTAGGTCTGCCAACATTGACAAGGCAATTGAATGGATAAAGGGGGGTGCGGTGGAAGGGGAGTTGGACTCAGAATCTTTCAGGAACCTGGAAGGATGAGGGAGACCTCCTCCCTCACAATGTACATCCAATCACCAAGGACCAATCACACCAATCAATAATAGCTGACTGCTTACTACCTGGCCCCCTCTCCTTCTCCATCTCTAATGTCTTCATTCAGCTCTCGCTATCTTTCACCGGGAATTAGTCTCTAAACTAATCTCCAACCTGTCCATCACACACCACACACGCACACACACACACACACACACACACCCCTGCAGCAAGTGACCTTTCTCAAACACAAATATCACTGTTCCTCCTCTGCTTAAAAACTGTCAGCAGCCTCCCATTGCTCTCTAGGATCTGATTCTTCTTTGCATCTCCAGCCTCTTTTCTCATTGCCTGGAGCTTCCAAAATGCACCAACCTCCATGGAGAATGTGCCCCTCTCAGTTTTGATAGCATCTTACACAGATTTTCTTAATGATGACGCTGGATTTTAACCAATATACAGTATATTACAAATCAGAAAGGGAGAATATTTTCTCCAACCTGGACTATGAAAATGTTTGGCCCAGTTTGCAAAATTGCCATTTGTAGTCGTATTTATATAGCACTTGAAAGGTAATTTAGAAAGGAGTGTGTGTCTTTTAAATGGGTGGACATGCTCAAAACCACTTAAGAAAGAACATACCCATCCTAATAATGAGTAATTATATGACACCCTTGGAACCTCCTTATTTATTATCCATATCCAAGGCCCAGTGACAAGCCCAGGGACACCTGCTTCTTTCCGTTCCTGTTTGTACAACTCTTCCTCAGCCCAGCAAGGTTTATATTTTATTGGTTCATAAGTGAAGACATCTACAAGGAATCTTTTTCCAAAGATCAGGAGCCAGCGGCCAGCCTAAACCAACCCATCCTCTGAGAGACAATGGGAGGTGGAAATCTAAGGCTTGAACAGGAGGCTATGAAAAAGGGATGCAAAGGTTAAGTCACTTGAATCAGACTTCTGTCTCATATCAGCTGGGAGAGTTGTTTTGATGATGCTGTAGAGACTTCCCATCCCCAAAGTTATTTGCTGCACTGTATTGAAACCTCTTGCTGCCCTGTAAGATGAAAAGAGTGTAACAAATTGATTGAATGTTGTGCTGCCTTCTATGAAACTTGAGATGGTCTCCATTCTCAAGAATTTGATTAATAATAATAATCGTTATTATTTTCAATTGCTATTTTAAACAGGCTAAAATATTTGCTCCTCACAGCAATCCTATGAGATAGATCCTACACCATCCTCATTTGCAGATACCGAGAAGGTTTAATAGCACCCAAAGTCACAAAAGCAGTAAGTGCAGCACTTTAAAATCTCCTTCATGAGAAATATCAACAATAATGAAAATTCTGAAACAGTTTAAACAAATAACAAACGTCTCTGAATAGATAAATGAATGAGTGGAAATCCTAAAGGACAAAAAATTGCTATAAGAAGTGAGAGAACAAAGAGAAGACTTCAGTCTGAGGTAATAAGGAAGATATTACTTGAGGCAGTATTAAATTTCTGTAAATGGGAACACAGGAAATTTTTATACCATTATACTTAAGATGGCAATTTAGACACTGGATTACAAGTCAACCCACACCCAAGGTGGAGATTCTAAATAGTTAGAACTTTTCTTCCCTCGGATAGCGGGAGGAAATCACTCAATAGAAAGTCTCTAAATAACACCAAGAGTGCCGTAGTGAAAAACTAGGAAATAAAATTTCAGATGATTATTTTTAAAAACTGACTATTGTGATAAACTATGTCAGGGTGATTTGGGTCATTCATTCATTCATTCATCAACAAATCAGTATGGAGTTCCATCTATATTGCCAGTCTGTGCTAGACACTGGGGATACATAGGAAAAATTAAACATGGTTACTTCCAAAGAGTTAACCTATACTCATTATAATTTCCCTACATGTATATACTCTACCTTTTTACATTCACTGGTGATTTTTGAAACTTAACCAGGTTGTTATCCCAAAGAATGGTACAGAAAAGCATAGAGAGAAGAGGTACGAGAGAGAAATAAAGGACAAATAAATGCCTGTCAGGCATCTTTGAAAGAAATCCCCAGAGCCCTTGAACAGCAGCTTGAGAAATGTTACCAGCAGTGGTAGATGAGAGAACATTCCTCTTGCTAAGGCCATGGGCCAGTTTCGTCCTAGATAAAACACACTGGTTACCTTCACCATTGTTATTTTCTTCCTCAGATTCAAATTAGAAAGTTTTCAGAACCAGACAAAATGAGATCACTCCCTCTAGCTTGAATAATTTCTGGAAAGCTTAGATGTTCTCAGCAAGTCGGTAAAAGCAGTTGCTGCAATTCTAATTAACATCTCTGAATGTGCCTGTTGTAATTCCAATCCCTACCGGGTCTTAAAAGACATGACCTCTGTGAACCGTGTATGGGGCCATCTTTCATATTATATTTCTAATTACGCACCTACCAAAGGTTAAGAAAAGTGTTTTTGCTTTCCTATAAAGTATTTTTATACTGGCCTTTCATAATGAGGAAAAACTTAAGGCAAAAATTAGTTTCTACAACAAAAAGCTGCTTGGTGTTAAGAGCTATTATTTTTTTCATAACTGTGGGTTTGTTTTTTGCATGTGTGTATAACTGATTTTCTTTGCATTTTTATGCTCTCCCTGTGTGAGGCATTTCTGGGAGATAATGACTAGATGAGGTTAGAGGTCCTCAACTTTTCCAACTGTTCAGTACTTACCAGAAGCAGCTCTTTATACAATCGTTATTGTTATTAATGTTTATTGTTTAGGTCCGTTTCCTCTGAAAAATGTATTTCTCACCTCGAGAAAGTGGAGCTCATTAGGGCAGAAGTAGGGCTTGGCAGATGACTTCCTTTAGGAACTAATACGGTCTGAAGAAGTCCACTTAAAATCATCAATGACATGACACTCACAGAAACAAAGGCAAATTTTCAGCAGAGCATTTTTACCTCAAAAATGAGATTTGGACCATTTTTTACAAACAAATCACTAGCAAGCTTAGCAGCTGTAACAGACCATCCAATGTAGCCTTCAGCTCTGGAGTAATTTCCTACCCATACATCCTCATACCTTCTTAAAGTGGAAGGCACTGGCTCAGCCCACCAGTCACGCTCTCTCCTCTTCTCTAGTCCACAGAGCAACTTTTCATAAATGTGCTTTTTGGAGGATGCTGTGTTGCCTTTCACTATGGGTTCCAGAGGGTAGGCACCATGTCTTCCGTAGGCACATTGTATCCCCAGCATGGAGTACAGTGCACAATGTCTTTTGCAGAAGTCAGCATGCCTTTTCTTTAAAAGCTAGAGAGTAAATATTTTAGGCCTTGCAGGCCAGATAATCTTGGTGGCAACCACTCAACTACTCTGCATGTAGCTCAAAAGCAGCCCATAGGCAGCATGTAAATTAATGGGTGCAGCCAGATTCAGCCCCCTGCCAAACTTTGCCAACCCCTGATCTATTGAATAAATGATTGACTCATCAGAGAATTAGCTTTTCCTTAGAAGTGAATATTCCAGATAAATGAAACTCTTTTAAGCCCATAAAAGTTTTATTTTTGTTTTCACTATTTTAATTGAAATCTGTCTATAAAGTATATTTATAGAATGACCTGTCTTCTTAAAAAGCATATTCAAAACATAACTTTTCCCCACATGACTCAGGGTCATCATTAAAGCAATTATTTTACAATGCTACAATTCACCAGTCCTGAGAGCTTCCGGCTGCATTAGACTATTTAACCCAACTCCAGAAAGCCCAAAACTTTATTGTTTTTAGTCATTGCATCTGCTTGAGATTTTTTTGCCTCCTGCTTGTCTGGTGGGCTCTTAGCACTTTCTTTTCCATTTTACCAGGTTTTGCTTTTGACAATGATGGTAACTAACATTTATTAAGCAAACATTTATTCCTTTGTTTTACTAAACAGTCCAAAGACATTTCTTTTCTTAAAGCTTACAATCCCATGAACTAGCTTCTACACCAAAACTAAAACCTAGAAAAAATAAGTAATTTGTTCATGATCAATAGTAAGGGCCAGCACTCATCTCCATACTATCTGATTCCAAAATCCACGCTCATGAAGCATTAAGGAGCATAAGGGGCTTCTATTAGTCAAGTGATTAAATGTTATGCAACAGTTACAAAAGCACCAAGTCCTCAATAATTTAATACATGAAAGTTTATTTCTCACTTATACAATGTCCACTGTGAGTTAATTTGACTCTTCAGGGTATCTGTCCTCCACGTAGTGATGCTGCAATTCTATTACCTCCATCTCAACACATGCTTTCATAATCACCATGGTAGGAGAAGAGATTGTTGGAGGGTATCACATCAGTAATTACATGCTTTACCCTATACGTGACCCACATCATTTCAGCTTCCATCCATTGGTCGTAACAAGTCACATGGCCCCACATAATTGCATTGGAAAGAGAGAAATTCAATCCCCTCATAAGTCCAGAAGGAGAGGAGAATCAGATATGGGTAAGCGAAAAATGTCACTACTTCAGTCTACCTTTCTGGTCATCATATATTTAGTTCACTCTTCTACACCTCAAAAACACTAAATCCAACCCAAGGGAGACAACTCAAATCCCATCCAATCATGGTGTTGAGCTCAAAGTCCAGGACACTGGTAGTCCTCCGTAGTGTCTTCACCGTCAGGGATGGAGAGATGAGCAGTAGTCTTTACATCAGGTCCTGACACATGGTTTCTCTTGGACCTGGGAACTAAAAAGGTTTATTTGACTAAACCATCTTCCTCCTCTTCCCACATCTCTCCCACCCAGCTCCATCCCCCAGGCCCTTCATCACCATAGACACACACTCACCATACATTGGTAGAATCGGTAACAGGTAACCTCAATAATATCTTCCATTCAGAAAGGGAATAAGGGGGATACACAGCCATTGTGGTCCTTAGCAATTGTGAAACACCCCTGGGCCAACCTTGGGATAACCCACTTCACTGGGGATGAGGGATGTTCCTTGTTCAGGTTGATTTTGCTTTCTGGGAGAAGTTTCCATGTCCATTTATCTCCATAGTCCCTGATTCTACTCCCTGGGAGTTTCTTCACTTTCCATCATCTTCTTGATCATATCTGAAATGAACTTTGGGAAACACCCGCTCCTTAGGGGTGAGCAACTTTCCCAGCATACTTCTCACCATAGAAGATAGGCTGCTCAAGGGTAGTATCTAACTTGCTCACTTAGTAGGCTTTTTAATATATTTGATTTCAGTCTACTCCATGTGGCCTGTATCTACATTGTATCAGAAAGCTAGTGATGCATAACAAACCACCCCAAAGCACTGGCTTAAAACAACAATTATTTATCCTCACTCTTGTGTCTGTGGGTTGGCTTGGGATTAGCTGGTTTAGACATTAGTGGCCGGGTGGCTCTGAATCACCCTCTGGGTGTGGCTGAGCATGGCTCCTCACTGTGAGTTGGGCTTATGTCTGTTCCATGTGTGTTCATTCTGGGGCTGTGGCAGACGGGGCAGCAGCTATCAAGCAAAAGTTCTTCTCATAGCAATGACAGAGGATCAATAAGGCAAGACCACATTTCAAACCTTTGCTTACATTTATGTTTGCTAACATCCTATTGGCCAAAGTTAGAAAGATGAACCCCAAGTAAAGGGGCAGTGAACTATACTCCATATCTAATGGTAGAAACTTCAAAGTCACATGTAAAAGCACATCAATACTGGAAGACACGAGAAATTGTGGCAATAATGAAATTTACAATTATTCACATCTCCCCTAGAAACAAGGTCCCCAAAAGTTTGACCCAAAGACAGCATCAAGCACAAAGTCCGGGATCTCACAATTTATATCAGGTCTAGATGTTGCTCCTCTTGATCCAGAGACATAGGAATTAAAATGTCAAGTTAGCAAATGTTGTTATAAAATTGCACTTGAACATTCATAAGTAAAACAATATTTTCCACCAAAAAAAAAAAAAAAAATGTCAAGTTATGTGTTCTCCACACATCCAAATTACAGTGGTGAAACAGGGACAGGATAACGACAATCAAAACACCCATTCACCCTTCACAAGGGGAAAAATGGAGGGACATAGCACAGGTCATAAGAGTTCTGAATTCCCACTGAAAGGAATTCCCACTGAATTCCCACTTGTCAGATCCTCTACCTGGGGATAAGGAATATTTACTTCTAAAGCCATGATTCTTCTCCATGGGAGTGGCTCCCTGGTACACTGTTCTCTTCATGTGTTGGCTTTACCAATGAGAGATTATTCCTCTTCTATCATACTTGGCCACTTTTGAAAAAAGCATTGGAGAATATGATTCTTTCCTGAACTCATCTCAGTCTTGTAATGCCAATATAGGCAATAGTAACCATACACGCACTACCAGCATTTTGTTTTCCAACCTCTTCCTTTAGAACTACGAGTTCTTTAGCACCTGACCTTCCTTCCAGATTATCACAGGCAACAATTTTACTAGATGTTTTGCCACTGCATAACATGAACTGCCATCTTTCAAGTCTGTTATCAATTTCTTTGCCACCAATGCCCAAGCATTAAGCTAATACCACATATTTTAGCTTTCTTATTAAGATAACACCCCAGCTTTGGTATATTAGGCCAGTTTATGCTGTGATAACAAAAAACCCTAAACATCAGTGGCTTGAAACAGTAAATCCAATGCAGTAAAGTCAGGGAATGGAATGTCTGTCTACTGTTTACAATCATTAAGTGTTTCAGTTCTATTTTACTTAAAGACAAACCATTTGAAAATTTGGTCACTCAAAACAACCACCATTTATTAATTTATTAAGCTCATGATTTGTGGTCAACAATTTGAGCTGGCATAAGCTAGGTGGTTCTTCTGCTGGTCTCTAACTTACTTGTGTGTCTATAGCCATGTCCCTCAACCAGGTAATTTTGCACCCCACTCCACCAGGAGACATTTGGCAATGTCTGGAGACATTTTTCACTGTCACAACTGTCAGAGGGGGTTACTACTGGCGTCTAATGGATAGAGGTAAGGGATGCTGCTAAACACCCTACAAGGTACAGGATAGCCCCTCACAATAAAGAATAATCCAACCCAAAATGTCAATAGTACCAAGTTTAAGACATCCTTATCTATGGTCAACTGGTAGTTAATTGCCTCACACACAAGTAGGAAGATAGCTATCAGCTAGTGAAATGAGAGTAAATGGACCATGTATCTCTTACTCTTTAGCAGGCTAGCCTGACCTTATTCACTTGGTAGAAGGTGTAGATTTCCCAAGAGCATCTAGGGATGGAAAGCCCCAGTGCACAAGCACTTTTCAAGCCTCTTTCTGAGTTACATTTGCTAATCCCCCATTGGCAAACTAGGTACCAGCTAACCTTAATAATCACTCCCATTCATAAAGCGGAAGAATGACCATTGCAGATTCAAGACATGGAGAAATGATGGAAGAATTGATGGAAAATCAATTCTTGAATATGCAATGTCATCTATTAAGAAGGGGAAGTATCTGTGGCCATTTTTACAATCTACCACATTCAGTGTATTAGTCTCCTATTGCTACTATAACAAATTATCACAAAGATGGTAGCTTAAAACAACATGCCTTGTTGGGGGGGGGGGCGATAAATAAAATAATAAAAATAAATCTTAAAAAATAAAATGGATGATTTTTTTAAAAAAACATCTTATAGTTCTGTAGTTCAGAAATCTGACACAGGTTTCAATGGACTAAAATCAATGTCAGATGGCCTTAATTCCTTTCCAGAGGTTTGAGGAATGATCTGCTTTCTTGCCTTTACTACATCCTGGAAGCCACCTGCAATCCTTGGCTTGTGGCTCCCATCTTCCATCTTCACATCTTCTCTTTGACCATTCTCCCGTCATCACATCTCTGTATGGCCACAGCCAGGAAAGGTTCTCTACTTTGAAGGACTCGTGATCAGATTGGGCCCACCCAGATAATCCAGGTTACTCTCCCCATGCCAAAATCCTTAACTGAATCACATCTGCAAGTCACTTTGCCATATAAGGTAACATAATCTCAGATCCAGGGGAATAGGCTGTGGACATCTTTGGGGAGCTAATATTCTGCAGACCACACCTGGAAATCAGATAACGGAAGTTCCATCATATTATGATGCTGTCATGTCAACTCAAGACTTCAAGTTTTATCATATCAGAAGAGGGTTTTCACCTGAAGGTGACCCAGGTCTACATTTCTTTGGGCAAAGGAAATCATATGACCATGTCTGAAGTTAAGGTGGAAAAGAAGCATATTTTTTCCCATATTCATGGAAGAAGAAGAGAACTGGAAATATTGGCAAGCATCAGTAATATCTCTCCCAGAGCGTTTGGCTGATTTTAAGCAAGACTGTGACATAAACAAACAAGTGTAATAGAAAGATCCCTCTAGCATCAGATGCTAGAGGGATCTTTGTACATGGAAGGAATCCATGTAATCAGGAAGACTTTCTTAGAGGTTTTTGTTATAGTCTGCGGGAGGAAGATGTCAAAATAAAGCTGTGGCAATAAGAATGGAAGGAAGCAGTGCCCAGTAATGTATATAGCATATGCCAGCAATGACTTCCTTCTGCAAAATGGATATTCAAGAAATACAAGTAATATATGGTTATCCAAAATTATCAGGCAAGATGCTTTCAGGTACAAATGAGTTTCAGATAACTGTAGCTTAATTCTTCAAGTTGCAAATATGTCTAATTTAACCATGTGTGGATAAAAATATTTCTAAGCTGTTACACAGAGTATACTGAAAAAGGTTTGGATGCTTCAAGTCATCATTGTGAATATCAGTGTATATACTGAGATTTAAGAAGAAAAGTGCTCAAAGATCATTCAGATGGGCAGATATATTTTCCTCTATATTTGTTTTCCTTTTTTTTATATCCTTTCCATAATCTCACACCACCAAAAGAAAGTGTTTGAAGAGGGTAAGTTGTCTTTGGTACTAGAAAGCTCTGTAAAGTACGTCCATGACAACTGTACTTGTAAACTCAAGATGCAACCAATGAGGTTGATAAGCAGTTTCTGAAAAACAAAGGAATCTTTCCTGCATGTAAAAGAAAGCTGCAAACTAAACACATCCAAGGAAAGAATATCTTAATAGAGAGGAAATTGTTTGTATGGATGTTAGTTTAACAAAGAGCCAAAGAGATAGAATGTCAGTCCATTGCCAACTCTGTCCAGGAGCAAAAAGTGTGTCCTGTCCAACAGATCTGAGTATTCTGGTCCACTTGGTAGTTGTAGGCATTTCAGTAAACTAGCATGTCATTTTTTTTTTAATAAATCAGTCTCATGTGAGTTTGACTAGAATGAGTTGTTAAGGGATTGATTCCCTCTTCATGTGGTGACATTTCTGCTTCTAGACTATGTAGGTGTCTTAGTTTGTGTTCTGCCAAAAGCAAAGCTTAAGACAAGAAGTTGGTATAAGTAATTTATTTGGGTAATCCCAGGAAGTATGAATGATGGAATGAGAAGAGTGAGATAATGATGAAAGAGAAGCCAAGGTAAGGGTGCATTCTTGAAGTCACTATGTAAGTCCGCCAGGTCATTCTGAGACCCATACAGAAAGCCTCCTAGAATTGTCTGCCTGAAGGACAAGAGGCTGGAACATTTATCTATTGGCTTTTGACCCCCACTGGTTAATGGTTGCCTCTAGAAATGTTAAACACACACATACTTCCCAACTGTGCTTGTGCATGCTGAGCAGGCTCCTTGTTCCTTGGAGAAGTCCCCAGGACAGGAAGACACATGGCTTACACTTGAAACAAAACAGTTAGCACAAGGGAAGCTGACATCACATAAAACTCTCCACTGTAACTCCAGCTGGAAGCAAAGGTGGAATAATGGGGACATGACACAAGGAACCAGAGAAGTCTGCTTTGCTGGGCAAGGAGCAAACCCTGAACTTCACCCTGCATAGCCTATCTTAGCAGCTACCTGTTAACTTTTCTTTCTTATCACATACTAAGTAAAGCATCACTCTCCAATAACAACTTCAATTCGTAGCCATGAGGACATTTTGTCTTGGTTCCCCAAGTACTATATTTAATCTTGAATTTAGAAGTTCCCTTCTCCATGGTAAAAATTGGCACTAGAGTTATCAAGTTGTCATGCTGACATTAAGCTGCTTTCGTGCTACAAAAGCAAGTCTGCCAAGGAAGCTGAGCGCCATCAAATAAGCCAAGCTTGGGTCTGATTAAATAAAACCAATCCTTTCATTATTATAATATAATAATAATAATAATAATAATACAGGTCATCAGGAAAGAATGTGCAAAAAGCATTAAGAACCTGAGGACCTGTGTGAGAGGCAGGATTTGGTTCCCCTTGAGGCCAGCATGGTTATAGGGCATTGCTGAAGATTCGTGGCTGCAGAGAGGATCGGCGCAGCTGGGCTCTGCGCCCTCCATCTGGTCTACTGGGCTGTTATGTGCACTTATGTGCGTGGACTTGGAAATAAAAACAAATCAGGGCTCAAATTCCACCTTCACCACCTGCCCCTTTTGTGACCTTGGGCAAGTTATTTAATTTCTCCATACCTCCGAGTCCTTGTTAGTGAAAGACAGCTAATAATTTCTAACTTGCAGGACTTTTGTGAGATTTAAATGAATAGTACAAGTAAAGCTCTTTAGACGGGACCAGACAGATTCTAAGTAAATAAATAATTAATAAATAGTGGTGAGGACTGTTTTGATGTTGCAAATGCAGAGTCAAAGACGCATGCAGGAAATGTCTAGCATGAGGGGCTGCCACAGGGTCCATGCTTCATAAATATTGGTTCCTCTTTCATTTGTGGTTCTTAGTTGCTATAAGCATGACCAAAACTGCACAGCATAAGGCATGGTTCATTATTCTGAAATAAAATCTAGATGAGGTGCCTGAGGGATGTTTTAAATTCTCTGGGAAATTTACGGTGAATAAGATATACTGTTCCTGTGATAAGGTCACATTTAGGCCGAAGACAAAATGCTGGAACTCACACCATCTTTTCTGCCCTTTTGAACCCAGCTGACCCCGCCAAACCTCTGCTGCCCTTCTCCCCCCATAAAAACAAGCTTCCTTTAGATGATTCCTTATGCCTCCTTATTTGTATTTGACTTGCTAGACCTGAACTCATTTGCCTGGCCCCAGATTCCTCATCCTTACTCCAGCTCTAAATCCATCTCTGATTCATTTGAATATGGCAACTCTGCAGATTACACCTTTGGATTCTTTGGGTTTCAGTTATCTATTGGGTTCACTTGTTCATTCACTCACTCATTCAACAAATATTTAGGGAGAGCCTCTATGTGCCAGGCAATGTTCTCCATACAAGGATGCAGTGAAATACAAGTGAGGCAAGTCCCCTGTCCTCTGGAATCTTCTATTCTACTGCATAACATACAAGGAAACAAATTAATACATAATCTCAGCTTCCTCACATTCTATCAGATGAAAAACTCTTCATTCCTGCCTCTCATCCTACAGAACATACGACAGGATTCTCCCCTAAACGGAGGATGCAGACTCATATTTATGCTGTTCATACTATTCATATCATGGACCACCTTTAAGATCCTTTTACATAAAGGTCAAGGTGCAAGCATGCCAAAAATTTTCCCTCTAGTGGAGAAAATTAGAGGAAGGGTGTGGAATTTTATTTCCAAGGGTAACAATTGCTTCATTTTCCCTAAAGAGGAATTACCAGCAATTACAATAGACCATTCAAGGTTCCACAGATGGCTATTAATACTCTGAAATGATGTCCAGGGATGTTTTATCTTTGACACCAGATGATTTTCTATCCTCTTCCCTGCTTCCAGGGCAGCACCTGGGATACAGAAAGTCTTGCTGGAGGAAATAAGAGGTCCATTAGATGAAATCATGGCTCACAGCATCCTCCATAAAACATACAGTCCAAACATTGAGATTTCTTTTACATTTTATGCTCACACCTTTTATGCTTTGTTTTAGGCACCAACCCCCCTCCCGCTGCTTTCACTGCCAAGACTCCACACCAATCAACTCCAGACTGTCCAATGTGACTATTAACCAATTTGACTGGCCCTTCCTTGCTGGCTCCCTCCCGGTAAAAGGTAAGGCAACTCCTTCCCAGGCCAGCAGCCATTTTAAATGATAGCTCTCAAACTCAGTAGGTGCTGTAAATGTCCCTTAAAAAAGTATTAGGAGAACTACATGGGCCCAGCACAGGACACCTGACCTCTGCTGCCTTCTCTGGCTGCACTCTGGGAGGCTGGACAAACCATACCTGTGAGTGCCACATCATGATGGAGGAGGCAAAGAGAGCTAACCAGCAACTTTGTGTTGACCTTAGACAACCATACATACTCCTTTTCCGTTAAAGTAAATAAGTTTATTTGTTTCTACAAGAGAGAGTGTTTGGGGATTGTCACTTTAATTTTAAGCAACTGAAAGGTAGAATGTGCCCACATGACCTAGAAGTATGAGATGAACTAGACCATAGAACTTGGACTTAATTCATTGGTGGCCAACCAGCTCCCAGAACTTAAATCTGGAGCTCAACTTCAACTCTTTTTCACCCCCTAAATCCAATTAGACCCAAGTTCTAGCAACTCTACTTTCTCAGTACCTTCCACATCTGCCCCTTCCTCTGCATTCCCGCTGACAGGTCCTTACCTCAGGGCATTTCAGTTTCCACTTGAACCTTGACTGTAGCCTGTCAATTTCTCTCCTTACCCCCAGGCTTGTTCTCAGTCCCTGGCTCTCCAATCTTCTACATTGTCAGGAGCAACTTTTATAAAATGTAAATTTTCTCTTATTACTATTCCTCTTAGAAGAGCTTGATGTCTCTACATTCCTCACTGTATAAAGACTAACTTTAATCTGTCAAACGAGCCCATTTCACCCCTGATCACCTCTCTGACCCTTCCTAGAAGATCAGGCACATGAACTACTTGCAGTTCTAAATACACACCCATGTACCACTCCCTCAGCCTGAACTGGCTTTCTTCCCAAACTCCATCTCTTATCTGCAGGGCAATACTCATCAGATACTAATAGACAATAATCTTCAGTGCAAGAGCATTATGTAATTTTCTCTCTCCACAGTAAGTAATGTTTGTTTAAATAGTTAACGAATAAATAAAAAGAATAAATCAAGTGTCTCATGGCACGAGAGAGATGTGTTAGCTAAAATATCTTCCTTCTCATTGCTATTATCACTTCCTTATTTAGACTCTTATGAATGCAACCAAATCATTACCTGGGGGAAGTAGTCTCATCACCTTCAGTTTCACATCAGACCCTGTGCATCCTGCACAGTGTGGCCAGGTTACTAATATTCCAAAAGTTTGGCTCTGACCATGACATTTCACTGCTGAAAACCCCTCTAGAGCTCCCCCCTGCCAGCTCCAGGTTCTGGCCCCAGCCCACCTATTCAGTCATACTGCCCTCCACTTTTCTATAAGCCCTCTACGGCACAACCCACCAAGTGTCAAACGACAATTTCCTAATAAACATATTTTAATCAGGCTGTCTTTTGGCTAAGAATGTCTTACCAATTGAATCTTAACTCTTCCCCTAGATCTGCCTCAAAAACCTCTTTCTAAAACCTTCCATGATTAACTATGACAAAAGTTATTCCCCTCATCTGAACTCCTATAGCATTGTTTTTCCTATGACTCCTTCACAGATTATGTAAAATCCTATCTTTATTACAGTGTCTTAGTTTGCCAGAACTGTTATCACAAATACCACAACCTGGTTTTTGCTTAATAACAGGAATTTATTGACTTATGGTTTTGAGCCTAGAAGAAGTCCAGAATCCAGAAATCTGCAGGGCCATGCTTTCTCCCAAAGTCTATAGAGTTCTAGTGGTGCTGCCAGCAATCCTGAGGCCTCCTTGGCCTGTATCCCTGCCTCCTGTCATGTGGTGATATCCTCTCCTTTCTTCGGCTCTTCTGGGTTTTCTCTGATGTCCAGCTTCTTCCTGTGTATCCTTCTCCAACTTCCAGCTTCTGGCTTCTCTTTATAAGGCCTCCAGTAATATGGATTAACACTCATTCAACCGGGCCACACATTAATTGAAAATAACATCTTACAGAGGTCTTGTTTACAATGGTGTGGTGGTTTGAAGCTATGCACCCCAGAAAAAAACATGTTCTTAAGCTTAATCCGTTTCTGTGGGTGTAAACCTATTGTAAGTAGGACCTTTTGATAAGGTTACTTTAGTTAAGATGTGACCCAGCTCAATCAGGATGAGTCTTAAACCTATTACTGGAGTCATTTATAAGCAAAATCAAATTCAGACACAGAGAAAGCCATAGGAAGCAAGAAGCTGAAGGTCAACAGAACCCAGAAGAGAAGGGGGAGGCCACGTGCACTGCCATGTGACAGAGGAATGCAGGACCAAGGATCATGGGCAGCCAGCCCTAGAACACCAGTCTTCAGGAAGAGAGTATCACTTTGATGACACCTTGATTTGGACTTTTCCTGGCCTCAAACCATGTGTTAATAAATTCCCATTATTTAAGCCAACCCATTACATGGTATTTGCTTGAATAGCCAAAAATTCTAAAACAAACGGGTTCAGGAATCTGCAGGAATGCAGATTAAAATTAAGAACTTGTCTATATTGAGGTACATAATTCAATCTACCACATATAACTATTGATGAATACATTTCAGCTCAAATACAAGATTGTGAAGTCCTTGAAGATTATAACTCAAACATATCTGTTATATCCTCAACAGCAGAGTCCTACACAATCCAAATTTGTTTAATTACTCAGTTATCCATTTCACTACCAGGATCACTCTAGATAACAATATTTCTTATTTGCATATATCATATCATTGTTCAAAATGCTTTCTCACCTACTATTCCATTTGAACCTCACCACAAGCCTGTGAGGCAATAAAAAAAGAACCTTCTCTGTTTCAGAGATAAAGAAACCATAGTTCAATTGTAATAATTGAACTCTTCATGATTATTCAGTTAGTAAATAGAGAAGTTGGAACTTGAATCAAAGTGCCCTAGCTTTATATTCCATGGCTTTTTCCCACTATTAGTACCTTGTGCCAAAGTTTGGCACTGCCCAAAGGGGTAATTCTCACTCATGTGGATCCAATTAAAGCAGCACTCCCTCCTTCCTGCCAGATTTTCTCCAGGACTGGTGTACTCTGAAGCAGGGGACAATGCCAGCTCCAGTGATCTGCCTGGCTTCTCCCAGAGCCATCCTCTGACTATGTTCATTTGCCTGTTGCTTTGGGCTTATGCCTTACCCAGTATTTAAGCCTCCCACCTTCCGATGGGATGTATCCTTTAGATAGAATACCAGAGTAGTGATCCAGGAACCAGGGAGTAATTACATGTAGGTAATGAGATAGGGGTGGTATCCAAGCTGCCAGAAGCATAAGGACAGGGGCCTATGAGCAGAGTGGAATTTAGCTGATTTCTCAATCTATGAAGGAGTTCAGGGTAGTAGTTAAGCTCATGGATTCTGGAATCAGACTGTCAGGATCAAATCTTGGCTCTACCTTTGCCTAGCCGCTTGACCCTGGACAGTTTGCACAGTGTCTGTGTGCCTCGGTTCCCTCATCATTAAAAGAGGGATGATCTATAAAAGAAGGTTTTGGGGAAAAAAAGAGCTCATCAGTTTAGCACCTGGTATATAAGTAGCACTCAAAAAGTTTTAGCTAAAATTACTGGAGGTTGAATGGAAATTTTCTGTGCCCCCAAATTGGCAAAAAGAAAAAAAGGTCCAAAGCTGAGGAGCAAAAGGCTCCAAGAACCCCATATTCTAAATAGAGCTGCCAACAACTGGGGCCAATAACCTCCCTCAGAATTTACGGAGTCTGAACTGCCTTTGAACCTACCAACCAACAACAACAACCTCTGCCCCTTCATAGTCTGCAAAAATATGAAAATAAGGCCAAGGAGAGATGAGAGGAGGGGGGGAATCATCAAGGGCATGGGCCTTCTCAGGGGATGCAGGGTCTGTGATGAAGTTATTTCCCCCATCTCCAAGAATAGGAATGGAAGGCTTCAAGAGAACCCCACAGAGAGATTGGGACGCTGGCATCTCACTCCCTGGATGTAGCATTTGGAGCTGCAGAACCCATCTTCTGCAGCTATCAGACTGAAGTGGAGGATGCTAAGCATCGGCAGGACTCCTTGACCTATGACATTGATGACAGGGGATATTGTTGAACAGGAGACTCTTGCCCACTTAAATGTATAAAGCATGCCAGAGTGCCCCACTTCATCAGTGTGAGAAGGAACTGTGGTGCCGTATGCCTAGGAAGAAAAGGAGGGGAGACCCTCAACCTAGCCTATGCAGCAAAGAGGATACTGGCAGCTTTCATGGGAAAGAGCATGGAGGAAAGGCAGGAAAGAAGAGCTACCCCCTTAGAAAGGAAGTTAGGGCATGGACCAATCTCAGGGGTCTAAGGGAGTCACAGATGCCCTCTCGAGGGCACCTCAGTGATGGAGAGGACTGGGTGGAAGGTAGACACCAAACTCACCAATCATGAAGAGGTCACGAGAAGGAGGCAGGACCATCCTGAGCCCTGGAGATAACCTGGACGGGCTCTCTAGCCAGTTACATGAAATGAATTTGCCTCTACCATCTTCTCCCAGACCCCCAAGGCCCTTCAACCCAAGCAAAATTAATCCCAAAAGGGGAGAAGGAAGCGATGTGCATCTTAGCCAAAGGCCATTCCCATGGCCCCCCTACCACATCAAACCACATCAAAGTACTGCAGTAGGAGAAGAAGTGGAAGAGTAGACATTGACCTCAGGCAATGGGTCAGGCTGGTGCTAGAGGGTAGGAAGGGGGTAAGATTTAAACCAGATTAAAGGCTAAACTTTAAACTGAATTTAACTTTTAACATCTAAAAATGGCCAGAAATTTACAGACTCTGTCATCAGGCTATGAGAAAGAGAGTTCTGTCATGGCATAGTTGAAGGAAATAAATTATAGAAAATTTAATAAAATATAGAAAAAAATAAAAACTGCTTCATATTTATGGTCCAGTAGAGCAATCACATGACTGGCATCGGCATCCTAGGGAAACTTGAGTATTAAGAACAGAGAAGCCAAATATGCTGGAGTTCAAGAATGTTCATGAAATCAAAAAGGAAAGAAGGAACTTTGAATGAGTATGTGCCCAGAGCTGTGTGTGTGGCAACTGAGGGAAGATCAAATGCAGGAACTAATTAAGGAAATCCTGGGAAATTACCTGGAATAGGGCTTGAGGTCTGACTATTTTAATTAGCCAGCCACTGTGAGGGACTTGATAGGTTGGCTGAGTTTAAAGGCACAGCAAGGCAAGTCAGACACCTGGAGCTTCCAGAGGCTCTGCTTAGGTTTTATGTTAATGGAGATAATGTGTCTTTGAAAAATATTATTGCATCTCAGAGGCTTGCTCCTTTTCTGGTCTCCCAAGCCTTTCAGGAGAAAAGTGCAAAGCCACACCTTTCTCCTTCCCATCCCTTTGAATGAGATGGGATGATGACTGGGGAGGTGGAGTTATTTTTAGCCCTGCCTCAAAGTCTAAGCCAAAATAGTAGTTACAGAAGCCTCACTGCCACCCCCATCCCCACCCCCAAGGAGGTTGAGGCTAGGGAGAACCTGACTGCCTACAATTTTCATTCCATTCTATGCAAAGGCAATCCTGTAATTGCCCTTTACGTGGTGAGTCTTTTAGAGAAAAAAGAAAAATAAAGTGAAAATTTTAAAGGGACCTGGGACTATAATGCTACCCTCGCCCAGGAGGAGAATCTCCTCCTAAAGGCAGATTCTCTCCAGGAGAAAGAGCTGCAGAGTGTGATTTGGGTGGGTGTGCCTTCTGGGTGGTCACACACTGGTCCAAAATCCTGAGGCAAGCTGTGCAGAAGTGTGAGGGAGGGTCCCTACCTTGTCCCTGGAGACAGACGGAAGGTGGATGCTATTGCAGTGTGGCTATGCTACCAGGAAATCACCACACTATCCTAAAAAGCCAGGCATGCTCTAGGACAGGTCTTCACAGAGCATGGCCAAAGGCTGCAAACCAGCCAGCCATCTGGGGCAGGGAGGGAAGGCAGCCTGGTTAAGAACAAAGTCATAACTGTCACAGCTAAATAGCTGGACAAGAACCTGGTCATGAGGTCCTGCTTGAAACTCCCAGGCTCAAAAAGCCCACCCCACCCCCCAGATAATTTCATTATGCCACCTTGGCTCCCTGAAAGCTAACAGGTGCAAATCGAGTGGTCTATAGTATAAACCAATAGGAGGCAGAAAAGCAACCAATCAGGACAGCAAATAGCTAAGATCCCTCCCTAATATGGGGAAGGGGGAGGAAGAAATGCCAGCCTTAAAAAGGAGCCAGCCCTAGCCCCAGGGCGTGTGTCTCCCTGGAGCATGTCCACAATCAAATCTCCAATGTACTCTCATTTTCTCTTGTTTCTCAATAAATCCTTTCACCTGCCGAATTAACCTGGCCAGCCTTTGAATTCCTTTTGCCAACGTAGCCAAGAACCTAAGAACCCAGCAGTCAGCAACACATTCGGCCTCCCTATGCCTTGGTGAGGACTGTCCAGCTGGACGCAGACTGCTACAGGCTGCCCTCGGAGAAAATGTCCCTGCAATAGCCAGTGACATTTTTTTACTCAATTAAAAGCTAGATCATAGAAACTCAAGAGGCCCACCAAAAAGCCTGCAATGCCCTGTAGTAAATTGTGATATCATTCTGTAACCGGATATCTCTAGGTTCTTGGCTATGTTACATGAAAGAACTGAAGAAACATGCCAGTTTGGTTAGGCCAGTAGTTTATTAAGGAAATGGGAGAAGAAAATAGAAACGGGAGAAAATAACAGATTACGGGTCCTCAGGTATAGTTGTGGGCTGCTCCAGGCAGGGAGAGATTTAGCTTGTACAGTTACTTTTTAAACCATTAATTATTCCTACCCTTGCTAATGTTTGGGGGAGGGGTCCCAGCTGTTTGCTGTTTTTGATTGATTACTCCCACCTGTCAATTCCCCCGGGAAAGGGGGGGGGGGAAGCAATTAAAATATCCAGGGCTTTTCCTTGACCCCGGATGAAATCTCGTTCCAAATGGAGGATTCTCGCAGGGTTCTTCCAGCAGCCTTCTGGTGGGGTCTTTCCCTCATGGGGTTTCTAGGCGGGGTTCCATGGCCACGTGTTTCATGGCCATGATTTTCTGCCAGGTTTGAGATTCATCTTCCATTCCCTAAACTAGCCTGCCTCAACTCGATGTGAATGCAGGTAGAAAGAGAAGCTTTTGGGCACACCCATGAAGGACATCAGTCCCCAGAGCAGTGAGGATGCAACCTCTCTTCCCAGAATGCCTTCCATCAGGCAAGACCCATCTTCCAAAATATTCCCTTGGCTCACTACTCCTCTTCCCGCCCCACCCCAAACACATGTATTTTAAGAATCTGTATATGACTATTAGTAAAAATAAATGCTTAATATAGAAAACTTGTAAAATATAGAAAAATTTCAAGAAGGTAAAAAAAGGAAAGAAAAATCACACAAAATGTTGCCACCCAGAAAGAGAATGACTTGATATTTTGAAATGTCCACTTCCAGACTTTTCATGTTATTAGTTATGTGTCTACAATCTTATAGACTTCAAACAGAATTTACAAAGTGGAGTCGACAGAGCTGTGGAATTGGCTGCTTGTGTGTAAATCCTAATACCTCCTCATGCTATCTGTGTCTAATCTGTAAGTGGAGACTAATATAGTGCCTGCATCGGAGAATTGTTATAAAAAAATAAATGATCTAATACAGGTAGAGCACATATAACAGGCCATAGCATGAGTGGGATGAATAAATGTGAGTTCTTGGTGGTGTGGTTATTATTTTTAGTTGTGTTTTTATTAGGCTACACATATATTTTTTTCCTGTGCCTCAGAGGTAACTTACAGGAATGAACACAGCTCATGCATCCTAATCAATGGAGCAGTGTCAAATTTAGGGCGCTGTCTGGATTGATGCTCTGACCTTGCCAAGATCTTCCTGCGGGAGGTTGATGTGACAGGATGGCCAGGGCCAGCTCCCGTACTTGCAGGGGAGGGGAGGGTTGTGGAGGTTGCAGCCAAGCCAGCATCACAGCTGTCTTCAATTACCGCAAACAGATGTTGGCAGCTCGACTCATTAGAAATGCAATCCAACCCACCTTGGCAGTCAAAGCCCCTTATTGGAAACTCTGGAAATAGGGAGATCCTGCACTCCCAATTCCAGTGGTCAGTACAAGAAGGTTACTTTCCCAATCTTAGGGAAAAGCACCCCCAAGCAAATCTCCACAGAGATTAGAACATTGGTTCTCAACCCAGGATAATTTTACTCCCCGGCAGACGTTTGGCAAAATCCAGAGATATTTTTGGTTGTCACAATTTAGCATGAGAGAGAGCTGCTCCTGGCTTCTAGTGGGTAGAGGTTAGGCATGCTGCTAAAACATCCTACAATGCATAGGACAGTCCCTCCCCCGCCCCAACAAAGAATTATCTGGCCCAAAATGTCAGTGATGCTGAGGATGAGAAACCCTTGACTAGAGACCCCAAACACATAAATTAAATACCCTTAACTTAAAAGAAGATGGCTGGCTACAGTGAAATGTGCAGTCTTGAGAGTCTATAATGTGATCACAGAGGCAAGCAGATAGGTTGTATTGATGAGAAAAGGCAACTGCGTTTTCTATGGCTTTCCCCTAGGGTGGGTGGAGAGGGAAAGGGGCCAGTGATATATAGTTTCTGAAATAAGGGTTGCCATCCATAAACCATCTAACTTCTCATCACAGACATACAGCAGTGAAACTTCCAGGAAATTCAGTATTAGAAAATCTAAGTCTCGGCCACAGGGGATAAAACACTTCCTCCTCATGCTACACAGCTGCTTTGCTCTCATTCTTTGCAACTCAACTCAAACACAGCCTCCCAGGCAGCTTTTCCCTACCCACTGAACCCCGCCTCCCTCCCGTCCTCTGTCTGGCTCCCCTTTTGTTTCCTTCCCAGCATCTGCTTCAATCTGTAATACGCAAAGAGATCTTGATGGTCTTGTTCTCTATTCTATCTCCACAGCCCAGCACAATGCCTGCATACATGGTAGAGAGTCAATTAACATCTGTTAAATGAATGTCTGATTGAATAAATGAATCAGATACAGATACAGAGAAGGCCAATGCATAAGCCCAGGTAGAGCCTGAGTTATGAATTTACTCATGTGTTTAGCTTTCACTGTGCCAAGGGCACTCTACTGAAGAACTTAGTGTATAATGAGACTCTTCCTTTTCAAAGTGTTTGTAGGACTTGCCAAATATCTCTGAGATAAGTCCTGTTAGACCCATTCTACAGATGAGGAAACTATGGCTCAAAGAGCTTAAAGTAGCTGCCTGGCATCACCGTGCAGGTAAAAAGCAGAACAGGAACTCAAATCCAGGCCCGACTTAGAATACTCTGCTTTTTTCCCTAAGCATGTTACATGGTACAAACATCTAGAAAACACACTGGGCCCCTGTTTCCTTCCTCACAATGAGTGAAGAGTCAGAAAATATGTAATTAAAACTAGTGGGCCTTTCCACAAAGATGGGACCAAAAGCCAAGAAGGAAGCTCCTGCCTCTCCCAAAACAAAAGCAAAAGCTTTGAAAGCCAAGAAGGCAGTACTGAAAGGTGTCCACAGCCACAAAAAAAAGAAGATACGCACGACATCCACCTTCTGCTGGCTTAAGATGCTGCGTCTCAGAAGACAGCCCAAATATCTTCAGAAAAACACCCCCAGGAGAGACAAGCCTGACCACTGTGCCATCATCAAGTTTCCCCTGATCACTGAGTCAGCCTGAAGAAGATTGAAGACAACAACACACTTGTGTTCACTGTGGATGTCAAGGCCAAGAAGCACCAGATCAAACAGGCTATGAAGCTCCATGACATTGATGTGCAAGGTCAACACCCTGATCAGGCCTGACTGGCTCCTGATTATGATGCTTTGGATGTTGCCAACAAAATTGGGATCATCTAAACTGAGTCCAGCAGGTTAATTCCAAATATAAGTTTTCTGACCATTTAAAAAAAAAAAAAAACTAATGGGACAGGGAGTGGATGTGGCTCAAGCAGTTGAGTGCCCACCTCCCACATGGGAGGTCCTGGGTTTGGTTCCCCAGTGCCTCCTAAAGAAAACAAACAAACAAACAACATGCAAAACAACAAGTAAAAAATAAGCAAATCAATGAGCAAACAACAAGCAAACAAATGAACAAACAATGAGCAAACAGACGAGGGAGCCAACTCAGGGGAGCTGATATGACTCAGTGGTTGAATGCCAGCCTCCCACATATGAGGTCCTGGGTTCAATCTCCAGTCCCAGTACCTAAAAAAAAAAAAAAAAACAACTAATAAACATATTTCCAATCCAAAGTAAAAGCATGTGCTTGATAGTGTGGTTACAACTATATCCAAAACGTTGAAGAAAACACAGAGCAAGGGAGGGGAAAGAAAGGTGAGGTCCGTCAGGAAGATGTGCTTCCAGCGGTTGGTTAAGAGCCAATGGGGGGAAGCGGCTGTGGCTCAATCAGTAGGGCTCCCGTTTACCATATGGGAGGCCCCGGGTTTGGTTCCCGGGGCCTCCTGGTGAAGGCAAGCCCGCCTGCACGGCGTGGTTAGCTGACCCAGCGAGCACAAGCAGCAAGGGGGGGATAAATGAATAAATAAATAAAATCTTTAAAAAAAAAAAAAAAAAAGAGCCAATGGGAGTTTGAATCTCAGCTCCACCGATAACCTGTGTGAACTTGCCAAGCTATTTGTTTTGTTGAATCTCAGATGCCATCAATTTAAAATACATCATTATTTGCTGTACCACTATCAAAGATATACCATTATTTACAGTGCCAAATCAACACTGCTGATTAAACTATCACACAACACAAAGGTCATTGCTTATAAGATGCATCTTGATTTCAGAGAAATTAAAATGTAAAAAAAAAATGTATATTAGAGTTATGAAGTATTGTGATAATCTCTCTGAGTTTTAGTTTTCTTATCCATAGAACAGGGATCATCACCTTCAAGCCATGATGTTCCTACAGGGAAGCTCACCCCTAGCATTTGTGGGGCCCAGGACAAGAGTGTGCACGGAGGCCTACATAACCTATATCTGAATATTTAGAAGTCAGAAATTAAGCCACTAAATCATGAAAAATATTATCCTCTGATCTGAACAAATATTCTTTCCTAACAACTTGGATTTAGAATTCCCCAAGTCCTCAGGGTTCTACACTAGAACATGGTGGCACAGGTAGAACTGGTCCTGGGACTATGGACCCTCTGCTCTTCCTCCCTCCCCCAGCTTCATCTTGCATGGCCTGGGACCTCACACACCACGAGTGGCCACCCAGTCCAAGCCCTGTCCCCATATGTCTCTCCACTCTGCTGACCAGTGTACTTTTGTCACCTTGTGCATAAATGGGCAGCAAAGTCTAATTTCAGGAGAGGAGAACTGGAGAAGAGGCCCATGCAGGCCCTGAAACTGGACTTGGGGATATTTAAGCCAGGAATTCCAGGGTCTCAGGGAAAGAGCAGGCTCAGGATGATAAGGGATGCTTGGCCCAAAGACACCTCAGCCATGAGGAGGGGTGCAGCTCAAGGAGAGCAGGACTTGGAGTCCCCATTACCAGGTTCCAAAAGTGGACAATGTATGGTGATCAAATACGATAATAGATGTAAAGTCCCTGGTTAAATAATGAGCATGTGGTAGAGGCTGTACAAATGAGTGTCCATACACCCCAGAACCAGAAAAGGGTCAAACAGAGTCCATGTATATAGCTGCAGCTGCTAATACTTACTATGTATAAGACAACTGGTTATATGTTTTTCATTCATTTTCTCATTAAATTATGAAGATTATTCCCATCCAATACTGCAAGTACAATGAAGGAAGGATTCACAGAGAACTCAAGGAAGAAAAATATCTAAAAACTGGAGGCAAATGATAAGGACCCCTGCTATGATTTTGATGGTGGGAATGGAAAGCAAACAATGGCAGGGCAGAAATTTTGGAAAATGAACAATTCTTGGGATTCGGAAAGGACAAGGGAGTGGTTTTGAACTAAATATTTTCCCAGGGGACTGGGGAGATGATGGTACCACTGGCAGACATAGGGAAGTCACAAGGGAACTTGGCTTTCAAGGGAGAAGATAAATTCACTTGGCTTGGAATGGCAATTCCACTGTCTAGCTATTTTAGACTCTACTGTGTGCTTAGTAGTGATTTATACTTCTCTGCCTCTATTTCCTGTAAGAAAATGTCCCCATTGGTGCCATAACCCATTGAAGGCCAAAATCTACCCCACGAAGGCACCATTTTCCAGTCTCTTAATGTACCCAGATATTACTGTATGGTCACAAAAATTACAATTTTATTGTAGTCCTAAAATCTGAACAAGGTTTTAGGACTCATACTAATGAAATTTGTCCATAGAATTTTCTTATGGCCCCCGTCCCCGTGCTTATACCAACACCTGGAAACTATGGATAATTTGACAGGTATGATATCACAGAAAATATACTCGAAGTTTTTAATCCAGGACTAGAAAATAAAGTTAATACAACAGTGCCATCTAGTGAGTGAAAAGTATCTCAAAGGGCTTGGATCCTTTTTGTTTCTCAAACTTGCATCATACATTTCACCCAACAGATTCACTGCAGAATAGAAATGGTATTAAATGAAATTACATTGTATAATCATCGGCACTAAGAAAAATCCCTCAGTGTCATCTGATATCACCAAATTTAGGGAGAAATCTTAATGTAGGCCATGTAAATAGAAAGAAGAAATTAGTAAAAACTTGCAGTTTCCTCTATACTCTAGGCTTATGTTAAATAACAAGGATATAACACTCATTAGTGATAATATCTGCAAGAGATTCCAAATCTCCTGGCACTGAGATCAATATCCTCCCCATGGCTTCACAGTGACGGCAGCATTGCTCAGCCTCAGACGCAAGGTGCACGTCCCAGCTCCGCGCTCAATGACTAGGTAACCAAGAGCAGGGAAACCTCTCTGACCTTCTGTTTCTTTATCTGCCAAATGATGATGAATCCATAATGATTCCCATTGATGGGGAGAATTGTGAACCCTGAGAGATTTTAGGGAAATGTGTGTAACATACGGTTTATCATCATAAAGATTAGTTCCCCTCTCTAGCTTGCCCCTTGTACTTTATCTGCTTGTTTCCTAATGAGAATAAAACACTTATGTATCACTTTCTTTAAAAAGCTGGCATTCAAATTATTACTCACTATATATTGAGGGCCTAGTATGTGCCAGGTACTGTTCTAGACTCAAGGACAAGCAAGGTTCCTACCATGAAGAATTAGCATATAATATGACAGGATATGGGAGAAAATAATACAGAATAGAAGCATTAGGAGAAGTGGTCAACTCGTGTAGATACAGTAAGAAGGAAAACCTCTCAGAAGAGATTCTGATCAAGCTGTCAAGAGGAGGAAATGGAGGGAGACAGACAAATGCTGAAATTAAGGAATATACCTGGTGCTCCCTTAGAAGACAGGGACAGCAATCACCAGGATGTTATCTAATAGACTCAGCTCACAAGGAGAGGAGTTGAGAGTATTGTTTGAAGAAAAAAGCAGGTGTTCATCGCCCCCACACTCAGGACAACTTTTCAAATGGACAGCCTTCTTGGCGTTGCCTCCACACCATTTTCCCCCAGTCACCTCCCAGTCACCAGTCCAGTGACTGCGGTCCTGTCTCAGGAGTGCCTCCAAGTTAACTGCACTGCCAAATGGGAAAAATAAGAATCAGTGTGGCCCTCTGGTCTTCCTGCTCCCTCCTCTCCCTTTTCCCTCTGGTACCACCTGAGCCTTTCCTCGGATGGTTCAATGTTTTATGAGATGGCAACACTATCTTAGTCCTGGTTTGGACCTTTTTGCCCAACCTGGAGAAACTGCTCTCCACTACTCTCTAGCTCAGACCCTCACACAGCCAAATCACAGCTGCCTGCTGAGAGGAGAGCTAGGCACAACCGGATCTCAGTCAGTGCTTTCCAAAATTACACATTGCATTTTTGATAAAATAATTTGTAAAAGCTCTGTAATTCTACACTTTGGCTGGCTCATACAAATTTAAATGGGTTCCTTTTCTGAAAAGCATCCTAGAGTTTTCAGTATCTTACTGAATTCTTACTCCGTCTTATGAACCTTTCCCTGATACATCACAGTACCCTTCCCCTACCCTCTCCCACCCCTTCCTTTAGTCCCATATCAAATTGGTCCCCCCCATCTTCTCAGGCTAATCTCTGTAAATACTTACATCACTGCCTCTCTAATATTTGATGGCCTTCACTGCTTTTATATGGGTCCCTTTTTACTTTAGTGTAGTCCCCTTTAGAGCTTTGTATACAAGGATCCAGGGAAGGTCATGGAACTCCCTGGTGCCTGGTATGATGAATGGCACATAGTAGATGTTCAATGCAATATAGGAGATAGAGAAGAAGGAAGAAGAGGTCAGAGTTAACTCTGATTGGAAGGATTATAGCCCCAGTTCCACAACCTATGTGACTTTTAATAAATCACAACCTCTCTGAGCCATCTCAGCCAAAAAAGACTAAAATCATTGGCCCTGACTTCCTCCAAGGACTAATGGAGAATGCTAATGAGATCCTCAATGCAAACCAGTAGGTGGCTGGAAAGTGCTCGGAAAACAGAAGACAGCATCATCATGAGCCTCAGGCCTAAATATCCCTTTCATCTCTTCTCCAAAGAGGCAAGGACACTTCACCTAGAAATAAGATGTGCTAATACCCCTGCATAGTCTCCCAATCCCCCCCAAATAATGCTCCTTTCTTAAATACTAATGCTTGAGATTTCTATAACATAAGATAGGGTTTTTTTCATTCACATGAAATATTACTTAAAATACTTACAGAAGTGCAATTATTTGGTATTGTTCCATTCCTGAAAGAAATGTCAAAAGTGGAATACTCTGAGCCTTGAAAATGAGATTAAAAAAAACTATACAGAGAGTTTTTAAAAACAAAAAGTTGGGAGCCACAAAGAGAAATTTCACCTTCACAATTTAACTTTTATTGACTTATGTACACAATAGAAAAGATATCCAGGAGAGGCAATATGGCGTCAGTTTAGGAGGGTACTCATTGACTGGCTCTCTGGGGATGGTCGATTGTGGACGGGTTCCTGCCCAAGGGTCTGTGCTGTGGGTGCATGGAGCAAGAAGCTTGGGTCATCTAGAAGTGGGTAGATCGATGGTGTGGAGCGATCGGTGGAGATTTGTAACATAGAAAGAAGCAAGGAAACAAAATAAGAAGAAAAAAGTGTCAAAGAGAAAACTTAACACAGACATAGAACCACCAGCTAAATAAAACTCTAGAGGAGAGAGACAAGTTAATCAACTGAATAAACCCAGCAAGATAAAATGATGACTAGAGGGCAACAAAAAATTACAAACCACACTGAGAAACAAGAAGACATGGACCACTCCAAAGAACAAACTGAAAACCAGGAAGAGATGCAGAACATCGAAAAACTAATCAAAGATTCCCAAACAAATATCATGAACCAACTTAATAAAGTGAAGGAAGAGTTTAAGGATATAAAGAAGACACTGGGAGAATATACTGAAGAAATTGTAAACATACACAAAAAGATAACTGATATGATGGTGATCAATGGCACAATCCAAGAAATCAAAAAGACGCTGGATTCACATGACAGCAGATTTGAACAGGCAGAAGAAAGAATTAGTGATGTGGAAGACAATACAGCTGAAATCAGATGTTAGAACAGATAGACAAAAAAGTAGAAAAAATCCAGCAGGGACTCAGGGATTTAACTGACAACACAAAACACACAAATATATGCATTACGGGCATCCCAGAAGGAGAAGAGAAGGGAAAGGGAACAGAAGGTGTGTTGAAGGAAATAATGGCTGAAAACTTCCCAACCCTATTGAGAGAGATGGATGTGCAGATCCAGGAAGCAAAGCTCACCCCAAACAGTATAAATCCCAAAAGGCCAACTCCAAGACATATACTTGTCAAATTGTCCAATGCTCAAGACAAAGAGAAAATATTCAAGGCAGCAAGAGAAAAGAAAACCATCACATACAAGGGAAGCACAATAAGATTAAGTGCTGATTTCTCATCTGAAACCATGGAGGAAAGAAGACGGTGGTATGACATAGTCAAAGTACTAAAAGAAAAAAACTTGCAGCCATGAATTCTCTATCCAGCAAAACTGGCATTCAAAAATGATGGAGAGTTCAAAATATTCACAGATTAACAGAAATTAAGAGAGTATGTCAATAACCAGCACTTCAAGAAATACTAAAGGAAGTTCTACAAGTTGAAAGGAAAAATCAAGGGAGAGAGAGTTGGAGGAGAGTTTAAAAACAACTAAAAAGACAAAAACAGAAACAAAACAACATATGACATACATTAATCCAAAGAAAATATGGCTGAAGTAAGAAATTCGTTGCGAGTAATAACACTGAATGTTAATGGATTAAATTCACCACTCAAGAGACACAGATTGGCAGAATGGATAAAGAAATATGATCTATCTATATGCTGTCTACAATAAACCCACCTTCGACCCAGGGATTCAAGGACAGTGAAAGTAAGTGGCTGGAAAACAATTTTACAAGCTAACAATAGCCAAAAAAGGACAGGAGTAGCTATTCTAATATCAGACAAAATAGACTTTAAATGCAAAACTATTGTAAGAGACAAAGATGGACACTATATATTAGTAAAAGGGGTAATCTCTCAAGAAGAGAGAAAAATCATAAACATTTACGCACCTAATCGGGGTGCCTCAAAATACATGAGGCAAACTCTGGAAAAGTTAAGTGGAGAAATAAATGCCTCTACAATTATAGCAGGGGACTTTAATACACCCTTATCATCATTAGACAGAACATCTAGACAGAGAATCAACAAAGAAACAAAGATTCTCAACAATACATTAGAGGACCTGGACTTAATAGACATATACAGAACACTACACCCAAATACAGCAGGATTTACATTCTTCTTGAGTGCACATGGATCATCCTCCAAGATAGACCACATGTTAGGCCACAGAAAAACACTCAATGAATTCAGCAAGATTGAGATTATACAAAGTAATTTCTCTGATCACAATGGAATGAAATTGGAAATCACTAAGGGCCAAAGAAACAGGTTAGGCACAAGGATATGGAAGTTAAACAACACACTCTTAGACAAACAGTGAGTCAAGGAGGAAATCTCAAAAGAAATCAGTAACTATCTTGAAACTAATGAAAACGACAGCACAACATATCAAAACCTATGGGATGCAGCAAAAGCAGTCCTGAGAGGGAAGTTCATAGCCATAAATACATATATTAAAAAAGAAGAAAGAGCTAAAATTGAAGACCTAACTGCACACTTGGAGGAACTGGAAAAACAACAACAAACTAAACCTAAAGGAAATAGAAAGAAGAAAATAACAAAGATTAGAGCAGAACTAAATGAAATAGAGAATAAGAAAGTACTAGAAAAAAATAAACAAAACCAAAAGCTGGTTCTTCGAGAATATCAATAAAATTGACAAGCCCTTAGCCAGACTAACAAAGAAAAAGAGAGAACAGATGCAAATACACAAAATAAGGAATGAGCAAGGGGATATCACTACTGACCTCACAGAAATAAAGAGTATCATAAGAGGATACTTTGAAAAATTATATGCCAACAAGAATGATAATTTAGAGAAATTGACAAGTTTCTAGAAACACACAAACAACCTACATTGATGAAAGAAGAAATTGATGAACTCAACAGTCCAATTACAGGTAAAGAGATAGAATCAGTCATCAAAAACCTCCCAACAAAGAAGAGCCCAGGACCAGATGGCTTCACAGCTGAATTCTACCAAACATTCCGGAAAGAGCTAACACCAATTCTACTTAAGCTCTTCCAAAAAATAGAAGTAGAAGGAATATTGCCTAACTCATTCTATGATGCCAACATTACCCTAATATCAAAACCAAACAAAGATACCACTAGAAAGGAAAACTACAGACCAATTTCTCTAATGAACCTAGATGCTAAAATCCTCAACAAAATACTTGCTAATTGCATTCAACAACATATCAAAAGGATTATACACCATGACCAAGTGGGTTTCATCCCGAGTATGCAAAGATGGTTCAATATAAGAAAATCGATCAATGTAGTACACCACATAAAAGATTGAAAGAAAAAAATCACATGACCATCTCTATAGATGCAGAAAAAGCATTTGACAAAATACAGCACTCTTTCCTGATAAAAACACTGCAAAAGATAGGAATAGATGGAAACTTTCTGAATATGATAAAGGGTATATATGAAAAACCCAAAGCTAACATCATCTTCAATGGTGAAATCTAAAAGCCTTCCCTCTGAGATCGGGAACAAGACAAGGATGTCCACTATCACCACTCCTATTTAACATTGTCTTAGAAGTACTTGCTCAAGCACTGAGGCAAGAAAAGGATATAAAAGGCATCCAGATTGGAAAAGAAGAAGTAAAAATTTCCTTATTTGCAGACGACATGATCCTATACATAGAAAGCCCAGAGAAATCTACAACAAAGCTTCTAGAACTTATAAAGGAGTTCAGTAATGTTGCAGGCTATAAGATCAATGCTCAAAAATCAGTACCATTTCTGTACACCAATAATGAGCAATCAGAGGAGGAAATTAAAAAAAAAATGCCATTTACAATAGTAACTAACAGAATCAAATACCCAGGAATAAATTTAACTAAAGATGTAAAGGACTTATATACAGAAAACTACACAATACTGTTAAAGGAAATCAAAGAAGACTTAAATAAATGGAAAAATATTCCCTGTTCATGGATAGGAAGACTAAAAATCATCAAGATGTCTATCCTACCCAAACTAATCTACAGATTTAATGCAATCCCCATAAAAATCAACACTATATTTTTTAAGGAACTGGAAAAAGTAACCACAAAATATATTTGGAAAGATAAGAGGCCCCGAATAGCCAAAGACATATTGAAAAAGAAAAATGAAGTTGGAGGTATCACATTACCGGACTTTAAAACATATTACAAAGCTACAGTGATCAAAACTGCATGGTATTGGCACAAGGATAGACCTACTGACCAATGGAATCGAATTGAGAGTTCTGATATACATCCTCGCATATACAGTCATCTGATATTCGACAAGTCTACCAAGCCCACTCAGCTGGGAGAGAGTGGTCTCTTTAACAAGTGGTGCTTGGAGAACTGGATATCCATATCCAAAAGAATGAGAGAAGAATACCATCTCACACCTTATACAAAAATCAACTCAAGATGGATCAAAGGTCTAAATACAAGAGCCAAAACCATAAAGACCTTGGAAGATAATGTAGGGAAGCATCTACAGGACCCTGTAATAGGAAATGGTTTTATGAACTTCACAACCAAAGCACGAGTAGCAAGAGAAGAAATAGATAAATGGGATCTCCTCAAAATTAAAAACTTCTGCACCTCAAAGGATGTTATTAAGAAAATAAAAAGGCAGCCTACCCAATGGGAGAAAATATTTGGCAACCATATATCTGATAAGAGCCTAATATCCTGCATATATAAAGAAATCCTACACCTTGAAAATAAAAAGACAAACAACCCATTTTAAAAATGGGCAAGTGAACTGAAAAGACACTTCTCCAAGGAAGAAATACAAATGGCTAAAAAGCACATGAAAAAATGCTCGACTTCACTTGCTATCAGAGAAATGCAAATCAAAACTACAATGAGATACCATCTTACACCCATCAGAATGGCAGCTATTAAAAAAACAGCAGACTCTAAGTGTTGGAGAGGATGTGGAGGAATAGGAACCCTCATCCACTGCTGGTGGGATTGTGGAATGGTCCAGCCACTGTGGAGTACAGTTTGGCGGTTCCTCAGAAAACTAACAATAGATCTTCCGTATGATCCAGCAATTCCACTGCTGGGTATATACACAGAAGAACTGAAAGCAAAGACACAAACAGATATATGCACACCAATGTTCATAGCGGCATTGTTCACCATTCCCAAAAGTTGGAATCAGCCCCGGTGCCCATCAACAGATGAATGGATAAGCAAAATGTGGTACATACATACAATGGAATATTACTCAGCTGTAAGAAGGAATAAAGTGCTAACACACAGAATAACGTGGATGAATCTTGAAGACCTTATGTTGAGTGAAGCAAGCCAGACATTGAAGGATGAACAATATATGACCTCACTGATTTGAACTGAGGAAAGTGAGCAGTCTCTGAGAACCATTGTCTGAAAGATAGGTTAACAAGTTAGAGAAAGAGAAGAGTAGGCTTTGAGCCATCACCCATATGGACATAATCTATGGTAAAGGGATAGAGTATAGTTGCATATTGAAGGATAGGACAGATGGGTAGTGATATTACTGGGTTTGGGGGTGCAGGGTTGACAGGTGGGTAGATTAGGAGGGGCAGGTTGGAATACCCAGGGCATGTAACTATGAATCTTGTCGTGCCATGAGTCAAGACAGGGGAGTGTCATATGCCCCAGGGGGATGGGGAGGAAGGAACAGTTAAGATTAAAAGGGGTATTTAGTGGTGATGGGAAAGGTTTTTCATTACCTTACAGTAATGGACATGGTAAATATCATCAAAAATTATTAAACTGTACTGTCTAAATTGTAAACTATACTGTAAACCATTGACAATGTTTAGTTGCTATATTTTACTATCTGTATAACAGTTATAACAATGCTAACATCCATTTAAAAAAAAAAAGGTTTTAATATGGGGTGGGGAAGGGGGAGGGAGGTTGGGTATGTGGGAGTCTCTAGTATTCCGTGTGTGACTTTGCTGTGACCTAAAACTTCTTTGAAAATTAAATAAAAATTTGGGAGACACTGGGGAATGAGAGGGGGAAGGTGTCATGGTACACTGGACATCCTATAATACAGTGATAAAAGGAAAAAAGAATAATTTTTTTAAAAAAGGGATTTTTTTTGTTTTTTTCCCATTTTTTTGAATGTCCCAATCCACTAATTATATTTTATTTTTAGTTTAGTTTTTTTTTTTCTTCTGAGTTTCCTTGTACTTATCTCTTGCATTTAAGCTTATCATTTTATTTTTTTTTCCTATTAATTTTATTTGGTTATTATATGGGCTTCATGTTCAAGGAAGGTTTAGATCACAGAAGGGTTACAATGGGGGCTGCAGAGAAGCATTGGTGGCGGGTGTCTGGGATGGAGGATTCATGGGAGTAAGTTCATCTGAATATACATAAAAGATATAAAATTGTTCAAATGATCAAGGAATGGGGCATGGTCACGGTGGGTAGACAATCACTCAATAAATGAGGGAATCTTAGTTCCCAGCCTGGAGAGCTCTGCCACATTCTCCAAGGAAGCAGCAACAGTCTCCTGAATGCAGGGGCAGTGTCTGGCAAAAGAGAATGGTCCACTGATGGGTTCTTGTTATTGATGACTAGCCTTATGAGTCTTTGCTCTTGTAATTGAAACTTAGCCTACTGTTATGGGGTGCCTAAGGGTTGCCACCTGAGAGCCTCCTTGTTGCTCAAATGTGGCCTCTCTCTAAGCCAAACTCAGCATATGAATGCATTACCTTCCCCCCAACATGGGACATGACTCCCGGGGATGAGCCTCCCTGGCAACGAGGGATTAATACCAAGTGCCAACTGGCAACATGATTGGAAAAAGACCTTGAATAAAAGGGGGAAAAGGTAAAGAGAAATGAGTTTATGTGGCAAAGAGACTTCAAAGAGAGTCAGGAGGTCATCCCAGAGGTAACGCTTACGCACACCTCAGTAGGATCTCATAGAACACCAAAGTGCATATCACCCCACACAGAGGGGCTCCTGAGGGCTCTGGAGACACCCAGGCCCTATATAAGAGGGGATAGCCCCAGAGATTGATGCCTTATCAGTGGGCTCTGCTTTGGAATCTGTGCTCCTGAGAGTGACAGAGCTGGACTCAAATAAGTCCTCCCTGCACATGGTCCAACAGCCCCTTCTATTCAAACCTATATGTGATGCGGAGTTTTTAGGTGTACTTCCAGAGACTGGAGCTTCTGGCCTACCTATGTGCCAGCTGTGCCTGGAATCTCGGTGGAGCTGCAACTCCTACCGTACAGCTCAATGGACTCATCCAAGTCACCTGGCGAGGAGACGACGATGGGCAACGGCCATCCCAGGGAATGGAGAGGACCTGCAGCTGCAGGCAGGATAATTCCATCCACCGTATCCATAGGATATAATACCCCTCTCACTTGGAGGTGGAGTGGATGTCACCATCCCAGTCCCCTCAGGATTGGGGGAAGAGCTATGGACTAGAGTGGACTTCATGGTATTCTGTTGTAGACATATTGTGATTCAAGCAATGGAAGAAATTATAACAGTGAGGTGGGAGACGTGGCCACTAGATGCTTTCGGGACAGGGAGGGGAAGGGCAGTTGAAAAACAGGCTTTTTCGGGACTTGGGGGTTGTCCTGAGTGGCGTTGCGGTGACAGATGTAGACCATTTTACATCACCATATACCATGCAGGGCTGTGTGGGAGAGTGTGGTCTACGATGTGAACTGTGGTCTATGCTTGGTGGCAAGGCCCCAAGATGCGTATATCCATTACAGGGGAGGTGCCACATCAATGAAAGATGTTTGTGTGGGATGTTGTGGGAGGTGTGGGAGGTGGGGAACATGGGAATCCCTGTAATTTCTGTATAATATCTCGGTAATCTAAGCACCTTTAAAATATATATAACATTTATGTAAGCAAATACACACATATGCATATATATTTATATATCATTTTACAAATATTGGTACATATTGTGAAAAATTTGATTTTTACCCACAATAAAAAAAAGGGGGGAGGGAAGAAAAGAAAAGATATCCAAACATTCTCAAGCAAATTGTAATGATATAATAAGCAGAACAAACATAAGCAAATATAATAAATAAAATAAGCATATTTGTTGCCACCCAACAAAGGGGTGAATACAACCATGTTGGAAAACAAAACACTGGAACTAATTCTGAATTTAACTGAAAAAAAATAAAACAAAATTAAAAACTAATAAATGAAGTATTATTGTATGAGAACAAGAATTATGTATCCACTTTGTAAAGTCACTCTAGAATCTAGGCTGTGGCTTGGTATTTGATTTTCTAAATGGAAGCTATTTTTGCAATTATTTTTATTGTTAATAAATTCTATCCAGTTTGGATGAGGTCATCAACCCGATAATGTGAATTCAGATTCTGAAAAGGGAGAAGTAGACAGCAGTCACAATCGGGTGCCCGGATTGCTGCCAATTACTGCCCCCAATTATTTCCACACCCACTGCTGACATGTTTAATCTCCTTCTTCTGGCCTATCTGACAGCTTGCATGGAGGAAGAATGCTAGCTAATGCTCTGCTCAGCAGAGAGTGTAGGTCCAATTTAAATAATTAGAAGCCTATTTCATTTCTTCTCTCCCTTTCGTAAGTGCACTTGAAAGGAATGTGCGTGCCTGGGCTTCGTGCCTTGAACTTGTCAGGTGATAACTTATTGACCTTCTTTAAATCCCTTTCCCTACCAGCTCTTCTCTGCTTGTCCCCTAGGGCATTGAGGATAATTTAAAGTCGTTGGATGATAATCAATAAGCAAGGGTCATCACTATTGCCTGGCTTAAAGGTCTTTGATCTAGTAAGTCATCAATTACTGTCGCTTATATTAGCCTTCCCGTTACCCGCATGACCTGGCCTGGTCCTCTTATTCCTTAAGTAGATGAGGACCGAAGTAGCGCAGCAGTTTTCCGCTGATGAAGTGAGTCTGTAGTTCACTTGGGCGTGGGACCTGTCTCCAGCTTCTCTGCAAAGTGACTCTCCTCCTCTCCTTCAGTGGTTAGAAATCCCTCTCCATTTGGCAAAGGCCTGAGTAATAATTTTATTGCTTAAACTTGGGGACAATCACATATGTCCCCTTTATTGATTGCAGGCCTGGGAGTGCCAGATTTTATGAGGTTCTGGAGGTTCAACAGCACAGAAAACAAAGCCCCCTTGTTCATCACCATCACAGTCTTGCTCCAAGCGCAATTAGAGGGTGCTTATAACTAATGAACATCCTCTGTTCAGAGAGCCCCATTCTGTAAATAGGAGATGGGGCCTGGGAATCTTCATTTCTAATCCCTGAATTGCACTTGAACCAACAATGTGATGTGATGAACACAGTGGGTTGTATGATCCAGGAACCTGCATTTTTAACAAGTTGTCTGGATAGTTCTTCTGCACATTGACATTTGAGAACCTCTCTTCTAGAAGGGATATTGACAAGTAAACAACGAACTTGTATTATTAAGTAAGAATGAAATAGAGGCTGAATAAAACCATAAGCAATTTGCCACAGGAGAACAGGAAAGAACAGAAAGGGGTTAGAGTTTCATCAAGGTGACCTTTAAGCTGCTGGTGAAGGTGACTAGAAGGTGATGGGCAGACACAAACATTCCAGACACAGGATCAGCAGGAACAAAAGCGCATGGAAATGGGAGTGCAGAGTTTATTTGGAATTTGGAATAATCCAATGAAACTGGGATCTGAGGTGTCCCAGACAGTTCATGGTGTGGTGGGAAGCGATGCTGGCAAGGAAGTGGGGGTCAAATCACAGAGGTATGTGAGTGCTGTTCTCCAGACAGTAAGAGCAAGGTTTTGGGTCAATATTAAAGAAACAATTGATATAATCAGAAGTTACAGAGGAATGGAGAGAACAAATGAAAACATAGCCAAAATTTTTCAACATTCAAAAGACCTTGCCTGCTGTCTACTTATTCAGTCTCATATTTACTGAATGCCAACTATGTGCCTGACCCAGGAATAGGTTCAGGAAAATATATTACTGGACAACATAGATATGGTCTCCCTTACATCACTAGGTGTACAGCTTAACATCTACTATGTGACAGGCACTGGACTAGCACATAAGAAACCAAGATGGCATCTCAAGGAATTTACAGTGTAAAAATGGGTTAAGTTTAACACACACACATACACAAATATCATAATAAACAACAAGAAAGTTATGAATGAAATGTTAGGGGATTAAGTGAAGAAACACTGCTTGAAAGTGGCCTTAAAGCATAGACAAGATTTTTGACAAAGGGAAGTTGGAAAAATAGAGCATTTTAGTCAGAGGGACAGAAATAAAGCAGTTACAGAAACTGGAGAATGGAAACAAATGAAGAGGATGATGACAATGATAGAAGTCTCACTAGGGGTCGGATGTGGCTCAACTGGTTGAGCGTCCATCTCCCATATGGAGGGACCCGGGTTCAATCCCCGGGACCTCCGGGTAAAAAAAAACAAAACAAAACAACAGAAGTCTCACTAAGTGCCAAGCACTATGCCATAATAAACTTCATATTTTTATTATCCCTCATCCTCAGAGCAATCTTTCAAAGGCAGATAGTTTTATATGTTTTATATGTCTTCAAGGAGTTATATAACTTCCAAAGATGACCGAGCAAGTTAGTGAATGAGTCAAGACTCATCTATATTCATTCATTCAATTCATTCAACAAATATTTATTGAGTACCTACTCTGTGACAGGCAGTTCTTACACAAAAGCTCCTATAATTTTTCTCTGCAATACCCTAAAAATTAATAACAATAACAAAATTAGCATTAATAAATAATGGCATGAACAAGAAAGTGAAGACTATGGGAAGAAAGGATTAAAATGTTTACAGCATGTTTTATGAGATAAGAGGCTCCAGGCTCATCTTGTACTTCCCTGCCCCAGCCCTAGAATCAGTCATTTCTCCAAGGAGCCCTGATTCCTTTTATTGAAGAATGGTATTAGAAACCAAGATCTGGGCACTAGATGTGCTTATTGCTACTGGACTGTCATTGTTCCTTCATTCCCTAAGCAGACAGGGTTGAGAGATATATGTTGTATACTTACTCAGACATTCCCACACATTTATATTTATTTTTATATCTATCTGTTTATATTTTTAAAAATCATGAATTCATATTGCTACTTCCATTTCCAATTCAATACCACAAGGTTGAGTCTAGATTTCCCCCTTTCCTTATTTACAGCATCTTTCTCCAACAGTGAGAATCCTGGCTCTTATTATCTATAATATATTCATTTATTTGTTCAACCCTAGTATTAAAAAAGTAGTTGCAAACTTGCTAAACCATATCCTTGTGGGGAAAAGCTCTACTAACTAGAGTATAGTACTTGTGCACAGTTCTTTCCATCTTTAGCCTGATAGCATACAGTCAAAATACTGTTTGCATAGTTGTCCAGATTATTTCTTATCTTCCTATCCCCTTCAATGTGGTTACATTACTCATTTGTAATATGGTTGGGTTTGTTACTGTGTTTGTTTTCCATTTTGGATTCTCCCACTCACCTGTTTGATTATAAATATGTATTTATTTTGAGAGATATGTAAATCATTATCCAGTTTTCTCTTTAATCACCTTAGAAATACAGATCTGTTTCCTGAGCATGTACCAGGTATGGTCTGGGTATTTTTATTATATATATTATAAGACTAAGAAATCATAATGTCATCTTAATAATCAATACTTGAGTTTTGAAAGATTCCAACCATTATGAAACCATTATTCTGCTTTAGGGCCAATTTTAAAAACTGATTTACTTTATCCCCTAAAGGATGGTGCCCCTTTTCTCTTCTCTTATCCTCCTCTTCCTGATCATTCTCCAATTTTGTGGATCTTTAGATTCTCTTGAACTGATTATTCCCATATCCTAAAAAATAGTGCAGAAATAATGAGGTAAATATTGCTGTTTCTCATGAAACACTAAAGTATGTCATCTGTTTGTGTTTTTTTAATTAGTTATCACTACTGATAATTCACCCTATAAAATGAAAATATTTACTCTATGTACTCCAAAGACCCACCAAACACCCATAAGTACAATCAGTAATCCTGACCTGTTAGACCTGTTAGTAATCTAACCCTGTTAGAAGGCAGGGTTTACAAGTACTTTCTGAAAGTCAGCCATGACTTCACAGATCCCTGTCCTCACAGAGTTCATAAACAAGTTAGGAGGACTGTAAAGTAGAGGGGAAAATGTGCCCTTTCTGGAGACAAAAGAGCTGTATGACCTTGAGCAAAATTCTTCCTGTCTCTAAGCTGCAATTTCCTCATTTGTAAAGAGGGAGAAATAATAGTATATGTACACACTTCGTGGGTTACTGTGAAATTAAACGAAATCATATGTGCAAAACTCCCACTGAAGTTTTCAGCACATACAAAGCCCTCAGAAAATGTCAGCCTTTATTAGTGCCATTATCATTTAATTGCAATTTAAAAGATAAACAACAGTAATGCATGTAGTTCAATAACTGCTGGGGTTTATTTGGTAAAAGGGCAAAGTCATCATCTGAAATAGGAAGGGGCAGAAAAAGAGAATTATCATTGATTAGACCATATAACAAACTAATCCTAACAACAATTGCTTAAGGTGGATATCAATAAAATCATCTGAAAAGTGAGGATACATAAGCTACCCAAGGTCATGCAACTAATAAGTGAGAAAGCTGGCCTGAACCCAGATCTCCTCACCATTGAAAAAGAATGCTAAGGATTGGGTTAGCTCCTTTAGAAGTGGATGTTTGAGCTTTAGAAAACTGTCCTGAATCATTGCCAAGTGGCCCCCAGAATATAACCTTATAATACAGCAGAATCACTCCGGAGTCTCTGGTACATATGAGAGGGCAGAAGAGGGTTTGGAACACGGCTTGGTTGCGGATAGGAACATTCATTTACAGTGTCCACTTAGGTAAGGCAATCAAACGTTCTGCATTTTCCAGGTCAGATTTTATGCCCAATATCCTGTATCATTATTACCACATACACTTTTGGACTAGACTACCTTTCCTATAGATGCAAGATAGTACAGAAGAATTCCTAAGAGTCTAGACCTGGCATCTCAAAATGGCAGCCTGCCTTTCAAGGTCTGCAAACCTGTTTTGTTTGGGAGTCAATGCCAAATCAAATTTGATACTTTACTATGTGGCATGTGGGCTCCCAGTCTGCCATAGTGGCCATTACTTCCTATTACCTTAGACCAGCCCTCTTCATTCAAATTCCTTATGTGCCTAGCCTCTAATTGTGAGTTTTTATGTGGACCAGGTCCCACTCCAGATGGAGTAAAATCAGAGTATCTGGGGGTAGAGCTCAGTAGAGGTATTGTTTAAATCACCACCCCTCATGTGTTTCTAATGAACAACCAATGTTAAGAATCACTGGTCTAGACCTGCTCTCAATCAGTCCATCAGCTCTTTCTCTTGTGTTTCTCTCATTCCCTGCCAACATCTAATATCTGCCCAGAATTGTTCAAATATCTTAAATGTCCGTGGAAGTCCTTTTGTCTCCAGAAAATAAACTGAAGACATCCCAAAACTTAGAGGCACCAAAAAGACTATAGAAAGGAAGTAAATGTTCACAAGAAACACAAGGCAGATAGACATGAGAATCTAGGAAAGGGGTTCTTAACCTTTTTTGTTCCCTGGACCCCTTTGCCAGTCAGGTGAAAACCACGGACCCCTTTCTAAGTCCACACTATACTGTGCATTATTTAATAAATATATCACACCCACACCAACACGTCCCCACAAGAATAATGTGTTTTTGAATTTAAATTGAAGCTCACGGACCCCTTGTTAAGAGCTCCTCGTCTAGGCCCTTCCAGGGGCCCATGAAGCCAGTTAACAAGCAAAAAATCCTGGCTTCCTTAATGCATTTTTTAAATCATTTCATTTCCCCTCCATTAGTGACACTATAGGATATGGCTTTTCTCTTCAGTGCTAAAACACCAAGAAAATAAACTTTTACTGTTAAGTTATTAAAGCCTTATTGCCTTCTTTCCACTAGGCTTTCCTCTTCCAATTTTTCATAATTGTTCTGCTTTTCTTTTACTCCTATTCCCTCTTCTTTTCAGCCAGACAAATGGAGAGGTGACTCAGCATCTGATAAGCCAGTCTTACTCCCCTCCAGGGCAACATCAGCTTCCGCGAAACAGCCCTGTAAATGTCACCATCAGAGCTATACATCTTCAGCTGCAGTTGGTCCCACACCAGAAGTCATGTCTGAAACACCACTAGTGATTCAGGAACCCAAAATCCTCTGTTGCCTTTGCTGGTTGACCGTTGGCTTTCCCAACCCTCAATACTGGCTGAACATCCTTGTGAAAGTCAGGGAACAACAAGTGAGTCTAACGATAACCCAGCAGCACCGCCACAGGCCCCATTCCCACCCCTCCCTTCCTGTTGTACTCATTCATTCATGATTTGTAGAATTCTTCCCCACTGTGATTTTCTTTTTTTAAAAAGGCCTTTGGCATTTTTTCACTCCTTAAAAACTCAGATCATTGATTGGAAAACGATTTTCCAAATGTTTTCTATAAATTTGAAGCTATATACAGAGTTCCCAAAGGGTGAATTTGTTGTTGTTTTCTTTTAAAAGTACAGTCATATAATTGTTGATTTAATTGCCTTCTCTCTGGACTACTCAGCCAAGTATAATTTGTGCTGGAAGAGAGTGATCTGAGCTAATCTAATATTGGCTGTGGGAGGGGAAAAGGGAGGAGAACTGGTTCATCCCAAGAATTCTGGTTTTGGGCTATGTTTCAAATATCTTTCCTATCTATAGGATTGGTCAGGAGTAATACGGCAATAACCCAGTGGGGAAGAGTGATTCTAACAGCTCTGCCTCCTGAAATGCTTCATACAGGTACTTCACACCCCAAATGCCTCTGCCTATGCAGTTCCCAAACTTTGCTGCACATCTCAATGACCTAAAAAGAGCTTTTAAAAATGCTGATGCCCGGTTCGTACACCATAGCAATTCAATTGCAATGGCTTGGGCTAGTTACCAGCTATCAGTATTTTTAAAATACGGTGATTCCAATATGCAGAAAGTTTGGGATACAGAATGGTTACCAAAATGGCCAAATGCTTTTGATCCTACCACAGTTTCAAGTCTCTGCAATTTGGAGATAGGATTACTTCTCCCTCCCTATCAGAAATAGATTTTCAAAGACAAGAAGCTTTGATACTTTTAGTGAAAGACATTATGTAAATACAGGCTATTATTATTGCAAGTTGGCAGGTGTCTGAGACATGTATTTCATTCCCTTTAATCATCCCACTGAGGCCAAATGTCCCAGGAATGTGGAGTCAGCCCATCATTATGCATAATGGGTACCAGGATCCCAATGCAGGTGCTGTGAGAGGCAGCAGGAGCAATGATTGAGTTCATTCTCTGCCACTGGGACAACCCTCAACCTCAGGCTTACTGGGAAAAAAACCCCATAAGGTCCAAGATCTGCTGCTTTTCGCTTCTGGCTCTGCAATGTGTGTTGCAGAGCAAGTGGCCTTTTCTTCACTGACTGATGGGTATAAAAGGGAATAGACCTTGTCCTTTTCTCTCAGGCACATCTAGCCTCATCATGTAAATTGAGAGTTTAATATTAATCCACTCATCTGAGTCTAATTCAACGTAAAATATATGGCAACCTAACAGTAAAGTCTAGAAGTGCTGATATACCACACCAGTAACCTCCTGAGTCTTGTTTTTTCTTCAGCAGTAAGTATAGCAATAAAATGTTGGCAGAGAGTATAAATATTTAAGGGCCAAAATAAATCTTTAAATGTTGAACAACCAGGTTATGTGACGGGTAAACTGGAGACTGGTCCTGAGATGGCAGCTCATCGAATAATGATAGAAACAGCAAAATCTTGGCCATTCCTCCCCCATCAGTGCAGCATTAGTGGATGTCAGCTTTGTAATAGCTTAACTGGCTAAAGCCAGCAGATGGTGTTTTTATGAGCCTATATAAACAGTATTAAGTCATTTTGACTCTTTCTCTATAACTCAGGTTTCCCATCCAGGCTGCAGTTGTCCAACTCTCTTGGCCTCTGAGATGTTCGTAAGGAAGAGTACTAATATTTATTGAGCACCCATTATGCACCAGACACTTCTCATAGGGGTTTATTAACCTCAATTTATAATGAACAGCTACTTAGGGCAGGACCAAGATTTGAACTGATTGTTTGATTCCATTGCTGTGGCTCTCCCAACTATTGCCCTATCATTCTGAACCTATATATTCATTGATTAAATGAAGGGGCAGCGGAAAAATGTTTGGTGAATGTTGCCTTGTAACCTATGACCAAGAACAGCCAAATCAGTAGAGGATTGTTCCTGTGTGAATTATTACAATTTAGGGTTTTTTCACCTGTTATTCAGTTTATTGATTATTCTGTTTTACACTTGCCAGATGTATTGTCTCCTCAGATATGAAACTTTATTTCTTGCTTTATCGATACAATTAATTTCACCATGCATTGATTAAACTCCTATTTAAGCATTTCTGTATTTTAAAACAATTTTCAAAAAGGTAAAATCATGACACTCATGCAAATGAATATATGTCAAAGATTTTTTTCAACTCATTAATTAATGAGAGAACCAGTGAGATGATAAAACCAATTCAAAGAGTATCTGAAAAGATAGGTATATATCTATGTCCAATTTAATAAACAAATGTTAGGATAAGATTGTTGGGCTAAAACAATGGACTGTAATGACTAGTAATATATTGATATTTTCCGATCAACTGTAAAATTTTAAAAATTATACTAAGTGAAAGAAACCAGTTACAAAGTACTGGATAAAATGTAAATATAAATAAATTTACAGAGATGGAATTAGATTAGCAGTTATTTATGGCTGGGAAGGATAGAAGGATAGAGAGAGAATGAGAAGTGACTGCTAAGGGGTAGGGGGGTTTTAATGTTGGAGTAGTTAAAATGCTCTCAAATTAATTACAATGATGAATACACAACTCTGTGATTAACCATTGAATGTATTCTTAAGATGGACTGTATGATATGTGAAAATATCTCAATAAAATTGCTTTTAAAAACACCACAGGACTGTATAACACAGTGAAACCTAATATAAACTATGGACTATAAATATTAGTACAATTATAATAATATTGTTTCATCAGTTGTAACAAAGGTACCATACTAATGTACGATGTTAAGAATGGGAAGGGAGGTATATAGGAACACTATTTTCTGCATTTTTCTGTAAAGCTTCAACTTCTATAATAAAAAAATTACAAATAAAAAAGAATGTTGGCTTACATACAAAATTAACTAATGTGTTACAGGGCAATAAACTATAACCCTTGGGATTATCTGTTCTACTAGACTGGTATTAATTGCATCTCTACTGGACGAACAACAAATTAACCCATGCCCCTACAGAGTTGTAAAATTGACCAGTCAATAGAATGTCAGGCCCAGCTCTGGACTTAAAGACACAGTGAAATCTTTTGCTTATTTCCAAGTTTTGAATAATTTTTCTGACATTGTTTAAGACACTGGAGTAGAAGAAGAAAAGCTAGCCACTATCTGAAAAATCCCAGAATAAGTTTCAAGGTACAAAACTTGGATATATTCATAACTTGAAAGTTATCTATGAGTAACTGGGTGATAATGTAGTATGAATTGTACAAATTTTTGCTATATAAATCAAAGTGATGGAAGATTATTATAAGCTGAGTTGATTCAGGAAGGAATGTATCTTGGAAAAGGAAGTCATCTTTTGAGCAGAGCCTGATAGAAGTTTTAGGATATGACTCAATTTGGATGAAAAGAAGAGCGAGCCAGATAGGAAGACAAGCATGAGAGTTATAGAAGACACCTGAGATACATCTGACCAGCAGTGAACCTCAATTTGTCAGCACACTGTTTTCACCTGGGGAGATTTAAACTCCTGCTGTCCAAGCTGCATCCCAGGCCAATTAAATCAGAATCTCTAGAGATGGTGTAATAAGGGAAGTGCTGGGACTCTAACCCCACCCCTCGGCAGAAACCCACAGCTTTAGGAAAATAAACTCCCCTAGGTCCCTGGTCCCTCTCTCCTCTCCTTCCTCCCCTTTTCTCCATGGAATCCACAGTCAGGAAGATAAGCACCCCAGGCTGCCCCTTTGAATTGAAATTTACAACTCTATACAGATAATGACTCTTTTCCTCCCTAATGGCCTTCTGCTTTTAGAAAGATAAGCTAAACTTGCTTTTTTTGCTTTTGTAAACCCCACCTGCCTGCTTGCTTAAGGAATTTGCCACTTGCCTAGCAACCCACCAGCCAATGAGCAAGAACATATATAACCCCATGAAAGGTGACATTGGGGCCTCAGAATTTGGAGAGTGAACTCTCCTCTGGGCCCGCGTATAATAAAACTTTGTTCATCCATACTCCCAAGAGTGCAGATTGGGTAACTTTCTGCTGGCCACAGCAGGGGGTCTAAGCATCTGTAATTTGCAAAGTTCCCTAGTTGATTCCAATGGGCACCCATTGCTACTCTGACAGCACCAGCAGCACCTGGGAGTTTGTTAGAATGTCAGTCTCCCAGCACTCCCTCCCCTACCAACTCATTTAGAATTTGCACAGCAACAAGATCCCAGGTGATCTGTATGCACATAAAAATTTGACATTGTGGGAAGCGGCTGTGGCTCAATCAGTAGGGCTCCCGTTTACCATATGGGCCTCCTGGTGAGGGCGGGCCCGCCCGCATGGCGTGGTTAGCTGACCCAGCGAGCACAAGCAGCAAGGGGGGGATAAATGAATAAATAAATAAAATCTTTAAAAAAAAAAAAAATTTGACATTGTGAGATTTCTGCAGCTGGTTCCCACCATCCCTGACATAAGAATCATCTGGGGGCAGTTTATTAATGAGCAACTTCTTATTAAAGAAGTATCTGGGTTAATAGCTGAAAACTTTCACCTGTCCTCTCCACTCTGGAACAGACTGAGAAAATGGAACCAACAACAGCAACAACAACTTACTACCACCTTTATTCAGAACCCCATTTGTCCCAGGCACTATTCTCAGCACCTTACATGCATTAACTACTGTGTTAGTTTGCTAAAAGCTGCTGGGAGCAATATATCAGAAATAGGTTGGCTTTTACAATGGGAATTTATTAGATTAAAAGCTTACAGTTCTGAGCCTGTGAAAATGTCCAAATCAAGGCATCATCAAGAGATGCTGTCCCACCAAGTTGCAGCTATGGGCAATCAGGCACATGGTAGTGCCATCTAAAGATGGCTTCTCTCCAAGCTCAGCTGTGGGTGATCAGGCACGTAGCAGGGCATAATGGCAGCTCTGCTGGTCTCTGCCTTCTCCTCCAGGCTTACTTTCTTCCTGAGCTCAGCCATGGTCAATTAGGCATATGGTTTATCTCCCCCATCTCCTCCAGGCCTTGTCTCTTTCAGCAACTCCAGAAGCCTCTTTCCATTCCTTTGTACTCCACTGATTCCAGTCTCCAGCCTCTGGGACCTCTCTCTCAGCCTCTCAGGGTTTCTCTCTGAGTCTGCAGTTTTTTTCTGTCTGTCTCTACATGTTTCTCCCTTTTATAAAGGACCCCAGTAAAAAGATTAAGATCCACAGTGGGTCATGCCCTACTGAAGTGATCTAATCAAAAAGTATGTTCCTTAACTGAATCTAATCAAAAGTTCCCATCTACAATAGGTTTACACACACAGGAATGGATTAGTCCTAAGGACATGGTCTTCTGGGGTCCACCCAGCTTTGAACTGTCACAAACACCTTCACTGAGCTTCCTTTTAAACAAAGTTTCCCAGTCACTTCTATAGACTACACTTAAGTTTGGATCAGAAATCTGCACTTCCTTATTTCTAGGCTTCTTTGTATGTTGTAATTCCTTTTTTAAAAATCCTTTTGAAAACAATTTAATCATGTTGAAACTACAAAAGATAAAAGCCCGTCTTTGTTTTATTTTTGCTTTTCTCCTGACATAGGGGGAGACAGATGAAGAAGCAAAGTGATTCCAAAGCCAGAATATGATTTGTAGGCAAGGAAAGGGGAGCCACATTAGAGGCATCAAAGCTTAGGGAGACTGAAGAAACCAGATCCCCAACGGAGGAGGCTTGGTACAGCACAGCTGCCCTCAGGCTCCATCTCTGGCTCCCAAATCCAGGAATTAACAATAGATGACTTTGCTTGTAAAATTCCTGGCCCCTTCCTATCCATGCCAATATTTTTACCAATCTAAAACTGGACAATAATAGCAAGGTAAGAGAAAAGAACTCTTAAGAATGGAGTGCACTCAACCTCTCTCTAGTACTTGCTCTTGGCAGGAAAGTGCTTTGTAAACAATGCCTGGTTCATACTCACAGCAACACATTTCCTTATATAACATTATTCCTCCCACTTAACCAGATGGGAAACAGGACTTGTTTCCCAAGTCCTGAATGATTCTGCCAAGATCAGAGGGTAGGCCTGAATTCCGGAACCAGAAATGGGACTCTGGGATTCTTAAATCATGGTTGGATCCTACACATGGGAAGACCAGTTTAATCTTGTGTAGTGTACCTGCCTACTGAAGTTCTTTAAAGTCAGTTCAATGTAAACCTGAAGAAAGGAACTCACATTTGTCATTTCATAAGCTCGAGCAACCTTAAGGGGGCCCTTCCACCTCAGTAACCAGCTGTACCTCTTGGTCAGTGTCATGATGATGAGATTTCTTAAATACTCAGCACATTCCTTAAAATCTCTACACATTCTATCTCATCAGTCCTGCTGCATCCGTTAGTTAACCAAAGCAAAGGGGGCTGTGATATTGAGTATTGAATGTAGCAGGTATTTCCCCCATGTCTCTGGATACCCTTGACACCTCCTCTGGTGCAGTGACTAATCCCAGCTGGCACCTTCAATAAAATAAATTATCTCAGAGGCACAAGAAGTATCTCAGTTAATAGCTGAAAATTTGCACCTGTCCTCCTCACACAGCCAAAGTGCTCAATAAACGTCATGTATAGAGATTCTTTAGCCTAGTACTAAAACTCAGTCAACAGAAGCAAATGGTAGCCTTTAGACTGAGCCCAGTGCAGAGCAGGAAACTGTATTCCCAATACCTAGAGATTTAGCAGGTGTGAAACATAGTATGCAGGAATGGGATGCTAGATATCAGAAGACTGGTTTTTGATAGGTGACATAAATGCTTTGCATTCTCACCAAAGTATTAAAAGCTGTTTATTTCTGTTTCGTTCCAACTGGAACGAAAGATTTCCTCTGTTGACCTGGAAATCATCATCACCATCTTTAACACCACCCTCTTATATCAGAAATCATTTGCACTCCATGTTGGACACTGAACAAAGGGTCTTTGTGCCAATTTTATGGGGTCTTATGATCTTAGCTATGCTACACTGACACCAAATACATCTGGCGGAAAAACCTGGACCTGCATAAACAATTACAGGAATACAAATTTAAAATCAGAAGAATTGAGTGGTAGGGGACGAAGACAGAGCTAAGAAATTCCATTTTCAAGCTGATAATAGTACACAGCACCGAACATACAAAATGAATGGGCACTGAAACCCCCAGTTTATTATCCAGTGCCGGCACATATTCAGAAGTGTGGCATCAAAACATCTGGATGACTGACTGGCCTGGATCTCATCCAAACATTTCATTTTGAAACCCAGTTTAAAAAAAAAAAAGGTTTCAGGAGCGCTTCAAAATGTTGAAAAGAAGAAATGAATAAAACTTACAAAGCCATCATGTAAAACAAGATCCTCAATTATCTGATAAAGAATACATGGGCCATAGGAATTTAGAGGAAGAGAAGACAAGTAGGCATTCCAAGCTCCAATAAGATGTTTGTAAATTGACGTCAGATTTTTCAGATTAGTCTTTCATACCAGTGCAAAAATTAAAGCTATATTTGTCCAATTCTGTTCCCTGCTTAAGAGCACTACTGTCCCTACTGACAAAAGCAAAACAGAAAGGCAGAGATGGCATCTATGTGCACCCTTCCCAGCTAGAGTGTCCTGCCAAGGTGGACATTTAATAATAGCCAATGGAAGAGTAGCATCGCACAAGCACACACCTGTTCCACAGTGCATCCCCTACTGCTGCCAAAACAGAAGCCAGCCACCCCCTGCAGTCTCCATGTGTACACACACACACACACACACATACACACACTACACTCTTTAAACTTCTGAGCTTCTGTCCCAAGAAAGCAAAGACAGCTAAGTGGACAGGGTGACTCCTGTGGATATTTTCCATTTTTCTGCCTGTCCAACACCCAGCCCCCTCACTTCCTAGTCTACTTTGAGGATGCCTCCATTTGTGTAGTCTTAATGGGAAGTAGTATCCACCTCCCACACCGGAACCTGAAGGAGCCAGATCCTCCCACTTGCCGGCCCCTGCAAAACCAAAAGGTGGACAAATGACTTGTGTCAGACCGATTGGGTGCTGTCTCCCAAAATGTAACCTTTTGAGTGTCATAAAGATAGAGGGACAGTAGACATCATTCTTTATGGCAGAAGTAGCTATGAGAAGCAGAGTAGACTGCTCTTCCTGCAGGAACATTATTTCCATTCCTACCCTTCAGAGCTCACTTGTTTCCTCCTTGTTTGACAAGCCCACTCCTGAGCCTCACCTTGACTCTTAGAGACCCTGCTCCCCTTCCAATAAATTTCCTTTTTGTTTATCTTAGCCAGAGTTGCTTTCTGCTATTTGCAACTAAGAATCCTACTGACTTTAGAGATTCTGGAGTCTCCCCCACATACCACTCCTGAACCTTGCCCCAGCCTGTCTAAATAGCTGTTCCTGATATCAGCTCTCATGTCCCCTCCCCCAGTTTTCTACTGGGAGCTACATCATACAAACAGCATGCTCCCTAAGTTCTTCCTCCTTATTTCTTGACCTTCCAGTTCCTTTTCTGATATATGTAATGCCCAATGTATTTCTTGGAAACTCTACCACTTGCTCCAAATATTCCTGCAACTCAGAATCCTGAGCAGAATGATCTGGATTGCTCTAGGATGCACTAAGGAAAGAGACAACCAGACTGAATGCAAACTTTACGAGGCTTTAAATTCAGTGCATTCTCATCATACATCCCAGAGCTATTTTATATAGTTAGATTTGCAGAGATCCAGTTCCTGTTTGTCGGGTTGATGGTGCTGATGCTTCCCCTCTCTCACTGAGGAGTTCAGAGTCTTAATTAGATAGTGGGTGTAAAGTGCTTTGACAGCATCAGATGAAAAGTGCTAAAGAAATCCCCAGGGAATTTCTTCATTTGGGCTCAAAAGACATAAGAAAATTAGAAAGCTTTAACAATTGAGATAAGGTTTACAAGTAAACTTTTTGGGTTTTCTCATATGTCTTTGTGTGGTATGGTAAGAAGTTTGAATTTTTAAAAATTTTTATTTTGCTAACTATAAATGAAAGAGTCACCCTGAAACTCCTTGCAGACACATTAAATTTAAATTCTCTTTGATAGGTCTGTGGGATGTAAATAATCAAATTAATGTTTGTAGACCTAGAAATGTTTGAGCAAAGAGGAGACCTGCCCAGACTCATGAATTTAGTTAACACTTCTAAGGAAGTCTGGGACCCAAATTTTAGCACATATATGAAAGGAAACACGCCCCTAAAACAGACATGTCCTGAATAGGGAGTCCCTTTTATGAAATTGAGACATATATCCATTTGTTTCCCAGGATTTGGACTTTAGGTTAATTTAATTATTTCTCAGTAAGCCAAATCCTCTGCTTTCAGGCAGACAAATGATGGTAGAGTAAACAGCTATATAGATGGATCAAAAGTCTTTTCATTAAAAAAGAATGAAAGGATGTGGGTAGAAGGCAGCACTCTCCCCTGAGCCAAACTCCACAAGCAGTGACTCATGCCCTACCTGAGGAAGTAAGGCAAATGTTGACCCTGGAGTTGTGTGCAAGGAATAGACTGTTGTATTGGACTGACGGAGGGCAAGACAAAATTGAATTTAGAATGAAGAGAAACCCAGCTGGCTGCTGCTCTTCCCCAGGAATCTGAGACTGTGAAGCAGCCATACTTCCTCAAACAAGCCTTTTTTAAATGCAAAATTCACCTAATCTTTCCTTAACACCCAAACCCTATATAGCGTTAAGCATGGTCTTATATCACAACATGCCCTTTTTCCATTTCTTATCTTGTAGAAAAGGCTAGCTTTAAAAACAAACTTTGATTCCCCATTTGAGAACAATTCCAAAGAACTTTCTTAGGGGAATGAGGGAAATACATATATATAGTATGTCATTGAAAAAGAACATGTTGGTCTCCTTAAATATTGCCATGTATCACTTCACAAGAAAAACAACTTTTATTTATTAATATATATAAGAAGTTGCCATTTCAAATCAGTGAGGGAAAGATGGTGCTGGCTAGCCTTTGGATAAAATATATCTGAGTCCCTATATGACTCTTTGTACCAAAATGAATTCCAGATGGATCAAATATTTAAATATAGATAATACCATATATGCATTTGTAAAAAATGTAACAATTTTGCTCATAATCTTGAGTGACAAAAATCCTTCCTAGACATGACATTAAACTCAGAAGTATAAAGGGAAATGTTGGTAAATTTAGTTATATAAAATGTTTAAAAATTCTTTATGAAAAGATGTTATAATCAAAGTAAAAAGATAAATGACAAATCTGGAAAAATATTTTTAACAAATGTAACAAAGAGGTAATATCCTAAATAAACTAAGAACTCTTACAAATCTATTTTAAAAAGAGACAAACAATCCAAAAGGCAAATCAGCAAAGGACATGAGCAAGGAGTTCACAGAAAATAAAATAAAATTAAATTAAATTAAATTAAATAGCCCCTAGATGGGAAATAGGTTGAAACTTGTTCATAATGAAAGAAACACAAATTTGATAAAAATGAGTTACCATTTCCTCTATTATAATCACAAAGATGAAAACATTTGCCACAGATGTGAGGAAATGGGCAGTCATATACACTATTTGTGAGAGTGTGAATTGGTACCATTTTTTGAAAGGCAACTAGCAATATCTACAATATCTACACCCATCAGAATTTCTTACAGATGCACAAATATAAATATAAATATATATTTACTGTAGTATCATTTGTAATAATCAAGATTCTAGAAATATCCAGCAGGCCAATTGTTTCAGTCTTCTAAAGCTATCAAAGATAATATACCAAAAATGGGCTGGCTTTTACACTGGGGGGTTATTGGCTCACAAGCTTACAGTTCTGAGGCCATGAACATGTTCAAATATGTTCAAATATGCCATCATCAGGCAATACTTTCTTCCTGAAGAACAGCTGTTAGCCATTCTGAACTTCTCCATCACATGGAAGGGCACATGGCAGCATCTTCTGGTTTCTCCCTTCTCCTCCAGGTTTTGCTGCTTTCAGCTTCTAGTTTCCATGGCTTTCCTTCTCTCTTTCTCTCTCTCTGTCTGAATTGCATTCTCTTATAAAGGACTCCAGTAAGAGGATTAAGATCCACCCTAAGCCGTGCCTTAACTGAAGTAACTTAATCAAATGGATTAGTTTTAAGAACATGATTTTCTGGGGTCCATATAGATTCAAATCATCACACCCATCAACAGAGAACTGGTGAAATCAATTATAGAAAATCCATACAATGGGATGTGGCCACTATAAAGAATAGGGTAGATCGATATGCACTATTATTAAAAGTGTTCAAGATATATAGTTAACTACAAAAAGACATTGCAGAAATGTAGGCATAGTATAATCCCATTTATGAAAATAAAAATGTGCTTGAGATGCAGACTAGTTGGACATTTCAGAAAAAAAAATTCAGGAAACTACAGTAGTGATTTTTCTGTTTATTGGGAATATCGTTTTTATTTTTACCCTTTTGTTCTCTTTTAATTTTTATCATGAACTTGTTTTGCTTTTACAATGAAAATCTAGTATTTAAAAATAAAAATAAAAAGCCTCATCTACCACTTAAAATTTAATCAAATCAAAAGTTTTGCTCAACAAATATTCATTGAAGGTAGACTATTTACCAGACTCTGAAGACATAAAGATGAATATGATATAAGCCCTGCCCTCCAAGAGCTTACATGTCTAGAAAGCAAGAGAGGGAGGCAGGCTTCCAAGTAATTAATTGCCTACCTAGATGAGTGAGGTAGGAAAGAACTCCTTTGAGACAATGCTTTCACAAGCAGGACTCCAAAGAAACACACATTGGACTCACTCACACAAACCACAGCCTTTCCTGTGATCTCAGACACCAGAATAAAGACTCCACCAAGAGAAGGTCTTCGCAGCTCTCCTAGGAATTGGATTGTAGCCATCCTTTGAAATACCTCTTTCAGTTACTCAGTGAAACATTAACCTCTGGAAGCTCATCTCTCAGACGGGCCTGAGTCAAGGGACCCAGCTCTCAAATATAAGCCTCTTCTCCACAGGAACCGCAAGTCTATTAAGCCTTACACACCAGGCAATTACGTGGAAGAGGGAAAGAGAACACCTGCAGCTTTCATGATAGGCAGAGGATCTCCAGCTAGAGCTGTGTAACAAGAATTAGTCATGAAACACCATTGCCCCTTCCTCCAACCCCCGCTTTAATGCTAACAGCTGGCAGCTCCAAAAGAGGTTGTTTGATAGTTCTGTGGAGAGCTCAGAAGAAGAGTGATTTCCAGCTCCCCCACCTCCTGCCGGTGGAACTCCAGACTCTGCACTCTTCCCCCTACCCCCACCCCCTGTGGCCCTGCTTGTCAGAGGGAAAGACTGAGGTCAAGGAACAATGCATTCTGTAGAGAATAGCCTGGTCCTTCAGAGCCGCAGGCCCCAAGTGGTCCTTCCACCAGCAGCTCTGGGCGGAGGGGGGATGATGCTCACTTTGCTGTGGAGATCAGCAAATGGGAATATGGCCCCAAGCAGAGATCCAAATCGAAAGATTTCACAACCCAACCTGGGACAGAAATTAAAGATGAAAAAAGTACTGCTAGGTTGGATCGGGGAGAATGTCAGCACCCCTCATCGGCTTTGATGAATATACTTGGGCTCTTTCCTGTCATACTCTGTGTTACCTAAACAGGCCTCCAGAGGAGCCAGCTATGCATGAACAGTGTGGAACAGCCCCTCCACCTTCACAACCCCTACCAGAGAGCCACACAGAAATATTGTTAATGCCACAAATCAGAGAGGAGGTGGCAGAGAAGGTCTCAGCACTCTCTCCATTGGCAGCAAAAACAAAAGCAATACAAAAAGGTAGAGGACTCAAGAGGATGAGTCAGAGATATGGTATCCTGTTCCAACAGTGCCAGACCTTAGACAAATCACAGACTCCCTAGGGCACTGTCATCTTAGTTGGAAAATATGCCCACCTTGCATGCTTTTGGAGTGAATTGAGACAGCATTAGTGAACATGCTTTGTGAATGTCATGACATATGAGCACATATTCCTTGCTCCAATGTAGCTGTTTCATACCTCCCCTACTCTGGGAAATATGAGAAGCCCACTCTGGGAGATCTTCACTTCATGGTCAAGATGGGGACACATATAGGATGGGGAAGGCCTACAGAACTTCCATGCAATGGGCACTCAAATTTTATTTATATGCTTAACTTTGGAGGAGGGCTCATTAAATAATAAAGAGGAAAAGATATTTCACATTTGTCTTCCAGAAGAGATGAAATACATTTCACAATTATTATTTTATCTTTCCACATAATAAAATGCCAGTAAGAGGGAAAGAAAATGTTTGTGCAACCGGATGCTGTAATAGTGTGGTGGTAAGGGCCTTGGGAAAGTGACTCTCCCACTCTGTTTCTCATAGATCACAGTCCCTACTTCACAGGGCAGGTAAAGCACATAGAACATGCAGGTACCTAGGAAGCACTCCATGTATGTTCTACTATTAATGGCCCAATTTTGTGCTGGAGAAAATGAGGCAGAGATGATAACTTCCTTGTTCATGCTCCAGAGAGTGGAGCAGTTTCCAAACAAGAACTTGGCCCAGAGTCTATTCCTCTCTCTCATACCTGCTCCTTCCTTTCATTTTCTACAACAGAGGAGTAATGCCTCCTTTCGGGTCTCCCAGCCTCCTTACCCTGCTTCACTCCTTCATTACTGGTTTTCATTATGTCTCTCGACTTCTAAAAGACCACGGTCAACCTTATATTTTCCAAAACCTATTTTACTTGCACTTAGCATTTATAAACTCAGTTTGGGCCCCTCCCACTAGTGGGCACCACCTACTCTTTGGCCCCTCCCACTGTCAGGCACCCTCCTCTCAGGAGTAGCTACTTTTTTTGTGTAGTTCTAAAACAAGGTGACCTCAAACTTGATTTTCAATAACACGTTGAAGACCAAGCTGTAATATTTAACATGATTTTGTTCTAGGCCCAGAGATAACAGAAAAAAATTAGATGCAGGAAATGAGGTGCAACTCCTGGATTTGGCTGCTCTCAAAGATTCCAAACCTGGTTCATTCTCAGAAAACTGCCACTGCAGGGCTGGAGGGTATGGGGTAAACACATTTCTCGTCAGGCAGGCTATCCTTCCTCTACTGTATCTGGAGTGTTACAGCATGTCCAGGCTCACTGATGACCAGGTGGGGTGTTTTAGTTTGCTAAAGACTGCTAAGGCAATATACCAGAAATGGGTTGGCTTTTATGGTGGATTATTGGCTTGCAAGCTTACAGTTCCAAGGCTGAGAAAAGCATCCAAATAAAGGCATCAGGTGACACTCTCTTCTGGAAGAACAGCTGCAGGCAATCAGGCACACAGCAGTGTCTGCTGGTCTCTGCCTTCTCCTCCAGCAGCCTCTAGCTACACCGTCTATGGCTTTCTCTCTCAGTTTCCAAGAGTTCATCTCTGAGCTCCTTGGTCTTTTCTCTCTGCATCTCTCTATATTCACCCCATTTATAAAGAACACCAGTAAAAAAATTAAGATTCACCCTGGGTCATGCCTTACTGAAGTAATCTAATCAAAAGGTTCCCCCCTACAATAGGCACACCCACAGGAATGAATTGGCTCTAAGGACATGATCTTTTCTGGGGTACATGCAGTCTCAAACTACCACACAGGAGAACAAAGCCCAGTGGGGAACCCAGTCTAAGGCCCACATTCTAAGTGTTCATTTCCTGTGTCAGGGACTGCCATTTCCCACAACAAACAACTGTGGGGATATTGGAAATGTCTACTCCCTCCAAGAGAAATCCATCACCACCCAGTAACTTGAGAATTGATCCCCAGTCACCAACAAGAAGATTGCTCAAATCTAAGTCTGTGCTGTGCATGCCTCTATGGACCGAGTGCAACATTAAGGGAACAGTCCAAAGCATCCTTCCCCCAGCTCAGTCCCGCTCCTTTCTTATCACCTTGCTCCTGTGCAAGCTAAAGATCAGCCTTGCTGTCCTTCATTCCCTCTTCCAGTCCTCACACCTCCGCAAGAACAAGTAGCACTCTTTAGGCATAGCCCATTGTAAATCAATACTCAGAAAAGTAGCATCTCTCTTAATAGTCTTGTGAGATGCAAGAAGCTGACAACATAAACATTCACAATTTAGCTCTTTAGAGCTTTTACAGCCTCTCTGTTTTAGTTTGCTAAAGGCTGCCAATGCAAAATACCAGAAATAGGTTGGCTTTTATACTGAGACTTTATTAAGGTAGAAGCTTACAGTTCCAAGGCTGTGAAAGATCTCCAAATCAAGGTATTATCAGAGATGCTGTCTAACCAAAGGTCAGCTGCTGGCGATCCTGGACTCCTGCCATGTGGTAGGGCACAATGGCAGCCAGTCTTTGCCTTCTTCTCCAGGCTCACTTTCTCCCCGAGCTCACCTGTGGTTGATCAGGAATATAGCTCATCCTTCCCCTCTCTTCCAGACCTCACCTTTGGGCTGCTCCACTGATTCCAGCCTCCAGCCTCTCTCTCAGCCTCTCAGGGTTTCTCTGTCTTTTTTTGAATGCAGGTAATACTGGAGTCCTCTCTTACCTGACAACATAAAATGACAGCTCTCTTTCTCTGCTTTCAACTCCATTTATATATGACTCCAGTAAAATGATTAAGACCCCCCCCCCACCGAGTCCCACAATCTAATCAAGAGGTCCCAGCTACAAAGGAATAGGTTCGCTTTAAGAACAGAATTTTCTGGATTCCAAAAATGAATCAAACCAGCACATTCTCAAATGTATTTTCTGATTATGTTATCCATTACATTTATCTAATAAAATTGCATATTTGAGTGGTATTTTCAGAACAAAGGAATGGGATGCTTCAAAAGTATACTCCAGTCTTTGTATCTTGCAAGAAAGAAAATTGCTGGAAGCTTTGAAATTGAGGTGTTTTTTTTTTTTTTTTTTTAGCTCCTATCATGCCACACTAAGATTTAAGAATCTCGGGGCCTGGTTCTCACCAAGATTCAGCTTCACCGTACCTGATGTTCTCAACATGCCTGCCATCTCTGCAGGAAGGAAGCACAGAGCTCAGAAGTGGGAAACCTTGCATAATTGAAGCAGAATACCTATTTTCCTCCCCCACAATTTGCTCCATAAATCATTGCCTTTGCCCTCTGCAATTGATGACTGAACTTTCTGGAAAATCTAAACCCAACTTCCTCAACTGGGACATCCTGTTTTATCCTGCTTTGGAGACCAAGAGATGTCTGACAATACATATCATTTGGACATCAGGAAGGGCAAAGCATCCCTAACTTTGCTCTCTAATGTACTGCTCTATCATTATCCAGTTTCCTCATTCTGAATGCAAAATGCTTTATAGAAATGTTCAATCGCTCTCCAAGTGAAGTTCTTATTTTGACACGAATTGTATAGAAGGAGGCGAGGAAGTCACTGAAAAACAAATAAGCAACTTTTTAAAAAGCTTTCAGAATCAAATGTAAAATTCATTAAGAAAAGTAATGGAAATTTTATGGCTGGTGCACAGATAAATTCGTTGCTGACTCTCAATTCATCAAGCACACATATAAGAGTGTATACCAAATTAATTAGAACTAACGGCCTCTTAGAAACTCTAACCAGCACAAACTCAAGGTAAACTAGTTGGAACAAAACAAAGAGCCCCTCTCTTCCCCCTATTCCCAGCCCTGATTAAATTAAAGTCTAGGTTTTCTGAACTCTAAAAATGTTGAGCAACTTTGTTCTTCCACAATTTCCAAGCCATCATCTGCCAATCAGGTCCAAACAGGGTCAGAAATAGATACAGGTGAGGTTTCTTTGGTTTCTTTAGGAATCTCATTTCCGATTCACCAAAGTTATGAAGACAAAATTGAAGGATTCTCAAAAAGACAAATGTTCTAACACTGATTTAGATGTTCTGCTTGGAGTACATTGTTTAGAGAAGGTGTTATGGGTTGAATTGTGTTCCCAAAAAAGACATGCTCAAGTCCTAACCTCCATCCTGTGAATAAGACCTTATTTGGAAATCAGGTCTTTGAAGATGTTATTAGTTAAAATGAGGCCAAACTGGATTAGGGTAGACCCTAATCCAATATGACTTATAAGAAGAAGGGATTTGGACATAGACAGGCAAACACAGGGGGAGAATGCCATATGACAACTGAGAGATTGAAGCCCAGGCTTGCCAGCAAATCCCCAGAAGCTAGAAAAAGGCAAAGAAAGATTCTCCCTACAGATTCAGGCTTCTAGCTTCCAGAACTGTGAGATAAATTTCCATTGTTTCAAGCCACCCAGTTGTGCTAATTTGTTGTTGCAGCCCTGGGAAACTAAGACAGGAGGGAAAGTTGAATTTGAATTATTCACTTTCCATTACTTTCTGGGATAATTTGGAAAGGAAGCTCTTAACCACTTCCTTCAAATTAATATTCCAGTTCTTGGTAAAGGTTTCAGAATAGGCCATCCGGTAGATCAAATGAGAAAACCAAAGAGACTCTGTATAAGTCATTATAATTATTTGTTTAAAAGAACATGGAGGTCATGTCCTCCTGAAGGCAAGTCAACACTCTCTACCTTAATTTAAAATAAATTCATAAAAGAAAGTTAATTTTCTTTTTTAGTCCTTATTAATTATTTATAATCAGTTAAAACTTAGTAATATTAATGTTATTAATAACTAACATTTTTGAGGACTTAATCCATGCAGGGCACTGTGCTAAGCACAACACATATACTATCTCATTTAATGAACACAATAACCCATTGTGATTACTACTATCATAATTCCCATTTTAAAGCTGAGGAAACTGACATTCAGAGAAGTTAAGAACCTTATGCAAGGTCAGACAGCTAGCATATTTATTTAAACCCAAAGTTAAGTTGCATTTGTGAAAGCTCAACCATCACAAGCAATGGCCTGACAGGTAAAAACAAAGTCTGTAGGTTTTTGTTCTCAGAGACACCACAGAGAATTTGGGTGAGCCAACAAAGCAGCTTTATTTTAACAACCACATGTAGAAGGTGGGTGTATTAGTGAGCCAAAGAGGTACTGATGAAAAGTACCAGAAATCTGTTGGTTTTTATAAAGGGTATTTATTTGGGGTAAAAGCTTACAGTTACAAAGCCCTAAAGAGTACAACTTAAGGTACCATAAGAGGTACTTTCTCACACAAGTCAGTTGTCACATGTTGAAGTAAGATGGTGGGTAACCTCTGCCTGGTCTCGCCTTCCTTCTTAAGGTGCCAAGGGCCCAGCTTCTTCTGATCTCAGCTGTAGGCTGGCATAGGGTTTGTTTCTTTACAGGCTTCCTCAGCTCAGCTGCTCTGTTCTTTTCAGCTGCAAACTATCAGGCAAATGGTTCATTTTGCTTCCTGTGGCTGCAGGATCAAAGTTTTCTCCTCTGCCGTGTCTATGGAGCTCTCTTTCTTCCTGTGCCGCCTTATGTGTGTCTTCTTGAGTGAGTGTCCATTTATATAGCCCACCAAGGGGCAGGAACTTACGCTGTGTTACACCCTACTGACATGGTCGAATCAAAGCCTTAATCGTAACCTAACTTAATCAAAGACATCTCAGCTGAATCTAATACAATCAAAGGGTATCACACCCAGAGGAGCAGACCGGTTTACAAACATAATACTTCTTTTTTTGGAATTCATAAATAATATCAAATTGCTACAGTGGGTTTTGGTCAGAAAGTGTTAAGACCAGATTTCGATCCTCCTGTTTGGGATGCTGTGATGGTTAATTTTTATGTCACTGTGGTTAAGCTCTGGTATCCAGGTGTCTGGTCAAACACTGGCCTAGATGTTGCTGTGAAGATACCCTGTAGATGTGATTAGCATCTACAATCAATTGATTTTAACTAAAGGATATTATCCTCAATAATGTGGGTAGATCTCATCCAATCGGTTGAAGGACTTATGGGCAAAAAACTAAAGCTTCTCAGAGAAGAAGAAATTCTGCCTCAAGGCTACAACATCAACTTGTCTGAGTTTCCAGCCTGCTAGATTGCCCTATAAATTTTGGGTTGGCCAGCCCCCACAATTGTGAGCCAAAATAAATCTTTTAATATATGTATATATATATATATCCTGTTGGTTCTGTTTCTCTGGAAGACACTGATTAACACAGATACCAAATCTGAACTCTGAGGCGTTCATCTTCCTTAAGTATATGCCTTGCAGTTCACTAATGCATAGATGGGCAAAGACTTCCACACCGTTCTAAATGGTATTCATTTGGGTTATTTGTCTAACAAAATAAAGATAAAATGGAGACTACCAATTCCTTAGTTATAGAAGTGCTGGCAGTTAATGTGAGAGGGGAAAGTCTTCTAAAGGAAAAAAAAGTCCTTAATTTGGGTCGCCTATTCCTTCTGTCCCCCCCAATAGGATAGTCTCAGACAGTTTCCAACAGACATCTTTGGGGCAGTTGCAGTCTGGGCCAATATTAACTACAGACTGGAACAGGATGTTAAATATCAAAGGAAGCTTTCCCAAAAAGGGATAAAAATAAACAAATCTGGATTAGAAGTTATTTTTACTTGCACAGTATTATTGATTTATCAATCCGATAAACATTTGCTGATTGCCTTCTACATGCCAGACTCAAGGCAAGATGCAAGAACCCAAAAATGAGTGATCTTGGGCAATTTTTTATCCCCTTTAAATGAAAAGAGTGACCATCCAAAGAAGAAATTGCAATTATTTAAATAAAGGACTTCAGGCTGGAACACAAAGGTAAATGCTTTGATCAGTTTATACCTTTCAAAGATATAAGATGTCTAATTAGATCTCTGGAGAATTGCAAACTTCAGACTTGTATATTTGTTTTAATTGTGTTTCTAGATGACTGCTTAATTAGTCACTTGTAGGGAGAAGCAAGAAAGCAAATGCATACTAAAAGCTCTTTTCAGTGGTGGTTTTGGCAGGGCCTCTATGTCAGATAGGAATGCATTTGGCTGTAAGAAACAGAAAATACAACTAACTGTAGCTTAAATGTACAAGGTATTATTTGTCTCATATACCAAGAAGTCTGAAAGTACTTCCAGGACTGGCAATACAGTCCCCAAATACCACCAGATACTAAGTCTTCTTCTGTGTTTTGCTCTACCATCCTTAGCATGCTGGCTTTCATCCTCATGCTGATTGCCTCCTGGTTGCCAGATGGCTGCCACATTGCCAGCCATAATGTCTGAGTTCCAGAAAGGAAGAAGGAAGAAGGGGAAGAAGTAACACCAGCAGACTTCTGCTTATATCTCATTGCCCAGCACAGTATTACATGGACAATGCTAACTGTGAAGACTAGAAAAATCAATATTTTCTTTGTTTTAACCCTCTCTAGTAGAGACAAAAAGAGAAAAGGAGGTTGAAAATGAAAGATTAGTCAGTTAAGAGTATCTGCTATACCTCTACCTATGAAGAGAGGACTAGGCCATATTTTAGGGTTCCTAGATTTATATATATGTATATATATATATATATTTTTTTTTTTTTAAGGAAAAGATTGAAATAGGGAGGGGAGGTTGAAAAATTTTAGTGTATTTTAAATGTGTATATTTAACAAATTAGCTTTTTTTTTTAATGCAGTAACTATAGTAGAATCTCATATGGTATTAAAAACCATTGAGAGGTCAGGCCAAATAGTGATCCTGCCTTTCTACTCTGCCCAGACCTCCATGATAAGCCTTGGCTATAGGCCCTATACTGTAAATAGTGAAGGCAGAAGGGCCTGGAGGCCTTCTCCCATCGGCGTTCTCAAGAAAATTTCATCATGACAGAACTCGCCTCATAAACCAGAGGAAGGGAATCTGAAATCAAAAGGACAGAGAAAGTTCTTGAAATGGTTCATAAATTATTAAGGCATGCCATTCAATGATCTTCACAAAATACAATAGGATAACTCAAAATATTTGGGAAGATTGTGACTTCAGCCTTTTTTTTAAGGAAATTACAAATGTATCCTTATGCCATTCTCAAATGAGTATCCTTTTTATATTCATCTAGAACTGTGTGATCCAGTAAGATGGCCACAGTCTACCTGTGGCTATTGAGCACTTGAAATGTGGCTGATCCGAATTGAGATGTATGGTAAGTATAAACTTCACACCAGTTTTCAAAGACTTAGTAAGGAAAAAGAATGTAATATATCTGGTTAATAATTTTTATACTGAATACATGTTGAAATGATAATGTTTTGGAAATACTGAGTTTAAAAATGTATTATTTAAACTGATTTTACCCGCTTCTTTTTACTTTTTTAATGTGGTTACTAGGAATTTAAAAATTACATATATGGTTCATATTTGTGGCTTATATTTCTGTTGGCCTGCACTAGCCTGGAAGGATGACATTTTCCAAAAGTCTGTCTGTAACAGAGGCTGTTGATGCCCCATCCCATATTCCCTTGGCCCATTTCTGAGTTTGTCAGGAGCTGCCAGCTGGACAGTGTCCACGCATCTCATTCACACATGCAGACAGCCTCCCAGGCCCTACCTCATGGGGGCATCACTCTGCTTCTCTGCCTGAATGAAGGTCTTCTCTAACCCTCTGGGAGCTTGCTCAGGGCAGCTTGGAAATGCCTGGGATTTAATGGCCCCACAGGCAACTCTCAAACAATAGGGGAAGGTTAATAAATGCCCCATCCTTATCAGTCCCTCAGCAGGACAACTCTGAGGTGTGTTCTCCATGGACTCTGAGGTCCCCAGCAGGATAGAGCCCCAGTTGCCCACAGTAATAGCTTGCTTATTAATTCAAACTTTACTGACTCTTCTCCCTTCTCTTTCTTACCTCACCACTCCCTCATTTGTGCTTCCTGGGATCACCTCCCAAATAAACTTCCTATACCCAGTGTTTGCCTCAGCTCTACTGTGAAAGGACCCACACAAAGAGAGTGACTCAAATAATTTCACAATCCCTCTTTATAGGACCCATGCCAAATACCCTTGAACTTCACAACTCATGATGAATTTCTTCCTGGGCTATTATCAGAGAAGATATCCTTTGATTACTTTTTTTTTTCTATCAATTCATTTAGGATTCCATTGTCAATGGCTTTAAAAAAAAAAAGATTCTGCTCTAATTAAACAAATAGCATAACATTTGAAAGAGTTTGCATATTTTCTTCTTTCAAACTAATTTGCTTACTTTTAAACTGTGCTTCTGTATTGTTTTAATTACCAATTCATTAAGGATGTTATTTTGGTCCTTTGAAACATTTTATTCTGCTTTGGTAGGGTAGCAGTTTCTCTTATCCAACAGAATCAAACACCATAGGACTATTAAGCACAGTTCTCATCTAGTCTTCAAGAGAAGGCACAACTAGCAGGACAGCAGTCTTGGTGGGGAATAGCCACCTGGGACTGTAAACAAGGATCAGACAGTAGGATGTTCCTGATGTCCTGACCCCTTGTTGTCTGATCCTAGGCCTACCTGGACAATAGGGTGTAGTTAAAAATCATCTTAATAGAAGAAAAAATAAATAGGCTTTAGAATCAAATAGACCCAGGTGTAAATCCCATCTCCACTACTTACTAGTGTGACCTTCAAATGACTCATTCTTTCTGAACTTCAATCTCCCTCCCTATACTAAAAAGATAGGGACTGTCACAGGGCATTTGGCCCAGGTCTCACGTTTAAAAGATTTTTGACATTGTATTCAAGTAGGATATACATACGTTGTGGGGAGAAAAAAAAAAAAAAAAAAAGTTTAAAAAAAAAACAACTATTTTTTAGTAAACCTTCCAGGTATTTGTTCATTCTTTTTTCCTATTAGCAGCCTTGGAAGTATCCTGAGATTTTTCTTGACCCAGACCCTAAATGAGGAGCATCATTCCCATGTGTTCAACAGTTCCTTCCATTGGTTCCCAGGGAGTATAAGAAAACATAAGATTTGTTCCAAACCACTTGTTTTGTCTTTATTCTCTTCATTTCTTCTTGGCAAGGTCCCCATTCACCTTTCCCTTGGGTCTTCCCATCGCAGCTCCTTTGTGGTCCCAGGAGTTCTCAGTACTCTATCTTCTCTCTCACCTCTGGCTCTCAAATAGGGCATCCATGTGGACTCTCATTCCAAGACCCAATACTTGATATGGATTCTGAATATTCTCACTCAGGAACTCTCTCCATGGGAAGCCCTGACAGTCTCTTTCCAAATCCCTGAAGAATAGTCTGGATCTACTTGGCAGAAATGTTTGAGAAGGACAGGCATATTATATCTAGCAAAGTCATTGGCATACAGTTTTCAATAATTGCTAGGTTTCTCCTCTTCTACCCAATACATGTCTTCCACTCTGAAATTTTCTCAGGAAGCTGGGGCTTTATTCGGGGTTTCATTTACTTAGAAATAGAGTGCTTGCAAAGTGTATGCACTTCACTAGATTCTAGGGTAAGGAAGGGAAGAGAAAAGCTACAAAGAAGTTTAAGATGTAGTACCTGACCTTCCAGGAATTTACAATCTAGTGGAATCTAATAGAGAAGGACATATTAGGTCCTCAGCAAATGTTTGTTAAATTAATAAAAGAAAAAAATTTTAATTAATTAAAGACATGCATACTAAGTTGCATGCCCTCTCCATGCACGGGAGTAGTGGCCTAGAACAAATATAGTGAGAAGAATTATGAGGATTGGCACAGGTTATATTAGTGAGGTCACTGGAAGGAAGCAGTACCTACGTGCAAAACTTTTTGACACACATTTGCCCTGACAACTAGTAAACATGGCTCAATCAGTGGACAGGGATCTGAACAAATAGTTTAGTTGAGGAAGAAGAGGAAGAGAGCAAAGTCTCCCACTATGCTAATGTGAAGTGATAGACGATGAGAAAATGGCAGGCAGGAAATGCTGTAAAACTCAAAGAGCAGTGAACTCATTGTGGGTCAGGATATTATTTGGCAGTTATTTTTTACCTTAAACATAGAAGACTCCTTCGCATCAAGTAAAACCAGAGACAAATTTGCTCATCTGCTTCTGTCCCCTGACCCTCCCAAGCACTCTTAGAAGGAAGCTTGCTGTGTATTACTTCTCACTTCTTACAATCTCAGCAAATGGGTGCTCGATAAACAAACCTATTCTGCAGTCAATCACCAGCAAGTTCACAAGCTGGTCCCTATTTAAACATTTATAACAAAAAAGAGCTACTTGGTTATTTAATAATATTTTAATAATTTCTTTCTACAACTTCTTTCTGGGTATTTTCCATAATTGAATTGTCTACAAACAAAACAAGGATTGTTGCTTCTAATAGCATATGGCATTTCGTGGGCACCTTTAAATGAAATGTAACAAAGGACGTTAAACAAATGTTCATTAACCGTAAATGTTCATTAACCGTGTAGTTCTATTTGAGGGCAGAACACCCTACATTTCTAAAAGGAAAGCATCCAAGCAATCTAAACATGTCTGCTAAGTAATTAGTAGCCCTTGTTCACTAAGTATTGTAGAAAATGGTGTCTTTTGACCAATATTAATAAAATGTTGCCCTCTCTATTTCACTTAATTAACTTGTGGTGTTTAGAGAAAAGTTACATTTTATGTAAGTAATAGGAAATGACTTAAAAATTCTGAGGCCCCTGACTCTCAATATTTCTGCCTATTTTTCTGCTCCTTAGCCAAGGTCCACAGCCCAAATGGTTGTCTCCCTCATCTCTGTTTCCATGGACCAAGTTGTGATCCTCTCTTTTCTACAATAGACTTTTCCTGTGTACCTGGATCACAAAATCAAAACTCTTTGATCTTGAAAATTTGGCTAAAATGGCAAAAACAAATCCATGTAAACAAAGGTGAAAAATAGCCTGCAAATTTGCAAGGATGTGTACCTATCAATTTTTTGGCCATCCCATTATGTTGTACCCTGATTTCAAAAGAAATAAAGCACCTAAGAAACCAGGGGAAAGAGGGTTTGGGGCCACTGAAAAACTTGGGTGGTCCAGGTAACTCCAGCTTTCAATTCCTATCTATGAAATGTGGAAAAATACCCAAGCATATTTACCAGTGCACATATTTTCAGTATTCAAATGAACCTTAAAGAGTTTTAGAATTTGGATATCTATATCAGCACACTCTGATGCACCCCAGTGCTGGTAGGAACCATATGTAAACTTTTGCAGGGATATATGGAGTAAGATTCTAGTCTAGGAAATCCAGTTATTTCTATTACAATACCTTATTCATTATGCTATCAACCAGCAAATATGGGGACCGGCACTTCCATTGTTTTGCTTCCATATTTGACCTAATGGCTGGTTCAGACTACCCCCATAGTACATACTTAATAAAAGTGGGGAGCTTAAGCAACTAACCACATGATCAAAGGAAAATAACACTGTGCTATAGATTATGGGGTGAGAGGGAAGAGAGATATTCAACCTGATAAATCCAGACCCATGTATGGAGATCAAATCCGTTAGATGATTGCTCAACCCACTAATTGGGCTATTTGCAACTCACTAATGGATCTGTGCTGGGCATGATACTAGATGGAAGATGCAAAGTCAATGATCTACACACCTGTTCTCAACAAGCTATAGATACGTTAAAAAATAGATTAGATAGGTGGAGATTAAATAGATTCTAGCAGCGGGGTTAAAGAAAGAGTAGATGATATTTAAACGGGCTCTAGAAAGATGTGTCACCACTCACCCAAACAACAAGGTAATAAGGACACTCCTAGTAGAGTTGGGCAAGATATTTGCATTTTCTGTTCGATAAAATAGAGGTGGCTATCTGAGTAGACTTTTTAAGTAATAAAAAGGAGGATCACAAAATTAGCATAAAGTTGCTGGAAAACAGAAAAATACATTTTAGCAATTGCTTTTTTTCTTTTCTTTTCTTTTCCTTTAGTTTAGCAATTGCTTTTTTGTTGTTGTTAAAGAACACAGAGCAGTGGTTCTCAAAGTGTGGTCTACAGACCACGGCATCAGTCTTACCTTGTCAGAAATACAGATCCTTACCCTTCCCCACCACTGACTGGGAAAACTCTGGAGGAGGAGCAGCAGTGTTACAAGATCATGTGATTCTGATGCTGCATGTGAGAGCAGCTGCCCCAGAGCAAGCAACTTCAAATCATTCTGTGATTTGCTTTCTGAATCTCACCAGTTGAAATAATTAAAGCTTTCATAAAGCTAATTCATAGAAAGGTATTATATTAGTGGTTTCTAAACTCCTGCCCATGTACAGTATCAATGCCAGGCTTGACAAAATTTTACAATGATCTCCAGCAAAATGAGATAAATGAGACAGCCAAGAGTTTCTCATGCAGCTTTTTTTCATTTACCGGATAAATTTAAAGTCTTTTATTGTGAGACAATATCCTTCTGACATTTTTGGTATTAAAAGCATCATTCTTTTTATGGAATGATGGTAGAAAAAGAACAATGACATTTTTCAAATAAACATAATTGGCAAAATAGATTGCAACCCTATGTTTGTCTCTAAAAGTTTTGGTCCAAGAAATCCAGGCATCTATAAGCCACTGATGCATAGCTTTGTCAGAAAAAAAAAAGCCATGTGAAATACTTTTTTACCTGAGAGTCAATAATGTTTTACTAAGATTTTATCTATTTGTATTCCAAAAATATCTGAATTGAGTTTTAAATTCATAAAACCAAGTTTCAGTAGTATATAGATTTAGTAAATGTCCACCATCTCTAATGACTTTTATTCTAAGATTACCATTTCTTTATGTACTGTCTTTTGGCAAATTTCTTTTTTGTGATAAAAATATATGTAGCTATTATCTCTTGCTTATATATCTGTATGTATTTTTGCAGCAGCCTTTTTTGAGATCTCCAAGCACCTTGCTGGGAGAATACAAAGGGTGAGTACAGACAATATCATAAATAAACTATTATTATTTATAATGTACATTCTTCATTCTCCTGCACTCATGCACAATGTTATTTATTGGTTTAATCACTGTTGTGAAAATTGTTATTATTATTTCATGAAATAAAACTGAAAGTGGAAATTGGAAAATAGGAAAGAGAAAAATACATCCTATCTTGAGGACATATAAGATTTACTACACCTAATCTGTACATAGACAAACTATATTTATTTCATTATAATACCTTATTCATCAATATATTAAATTGCCTTCTGCTTCTAGGCATCTGGTGACAATTATAAGAAACCACTGGAGCATCATGACCATTGAAACACAAACCTCATTTCTTCACACCATCTGCCACATCCTTCCCTTCATTTCTAGTCCATCTTAATCCCTGGCTTCAACACCTCTCAAGTCTCAGATCATTGCAGGGAGGAGTGGAACACTTCTGCAGGCCTGAGGAGCAGGGGATTCTGAGGATTAAGAAATTCTGAGTGCATCAACCCAGATGTCCCATCCCGAGGGTCAGAGTTCTCTTTCCTCCCAATCAGATGGACTTGCTTGGTGGTGAATTCAACCTTCCCTGGAAACTGGCAATCTTTGTAATTAAATATTGGCCCTGTTGTTAGCTCTTCCTGCCTTTTGACTACAAGAGATGGAAGACTATATCTACCAAGGAGGCTTGATCACCTCCAGCCTTTCATTGCATTTCACTAGTCCATATCTTCTAGCAAAGCCTTTCGATCAAATCTTCCCAATGCCTGAGCTATTGACCTCATCAGTGCATCCTCTCTCACTTATATCCCATTCCAGTTCCCCACAAGTGGAAATTCTAATTCTAATGATTCCACCATTGCTGCATGCCAAGGGCTAGCATGAAACCACCTGTCACCCCCAAACCTATACCCCACCTCCCTCCACTGACTTTCTCTCTCTTAGAGTCATTCCAGGCACATACATCTATAATCACTGTTTAAACCCAATTCTCCCAAATAGTCAAGAGCGTTCTCCTCCCTCTCTCCAAAAGTAAAGAAGTTCAGGAAAAACAGGAAAGATAAAAAATAGAAGTCAATGTGTGGGAGGAGAGTATCTTTGAGTGTTTGTCTTTAAGTCTGTGCTAGTTCCTTTAGAGTTTAGGGCCCCGAGGCAATGATCATTCTTTATTCCAAATCTACTTTAAGTATCCAGCTCACTCAAACACTCAAGGGTGTTTGTCTCATTGACTTTAAATTGTGCTCTCAGAATGAACTTCTCCAGGGCTGGGGCAAATAAACACCCTTCTTCTATGAGATCATGTCTCCTTTTTATGTATTTTTGTTCCATTTTCCTGGAATTTCTAAATGTGTGCTTTCTCGATTTTGCAAATGGGAAGACCCTGAAGAAAGGAAATGAGGAGTGAGGAAAGAAGGGGTCAGGTGAGGGCTAGAGATAAAAATATGGCAAAGCACAAATCTCAGCCCACGTGTCAGAATGTCTGCCTGGGGCTCATCTTGAGCTCATACTTCCAAGATACTGACTTTCAATCCCCAGATAAGGAAATCCAGGTCAGCCAAATCTGCTGACTTCAGGCTAGAGAGCCAATGTCTAAGAGATTGGAAGAGTCCTTATCTGCAACTCTTTCCTGCTCCTAAGCCTCTGTGGAACTAAGTTTTTATTCTTTGCCCTATTTCGTTGCTGATCCTCTCATTCCCAGAGTCTTGAAATAAACATCTCTACCTTAGACCTCAACAATTGTGCAGGGAGACCCAGTTTCCTTAGTTTCTGACTTGGTCCCGCATACTCCCAGGTTGCTGACCCGTGTGCTGCCTTGCTCCCTCCCTTTCGTCTCCAGGGGCATTCCCGGTGCCAGCACTGACCTTGTGCTGATAATGTTTGACTTTACCAGGGGCATTCCCGGTGCCAGCACTGACCTTGTGCTGACAACACTGGACTTTACCCGAGCTCTGTGATCCTGGAAAACAACAATCGTTAAGAAATACCCCCAACCCTCTGGGTTCCAAAAAACAGCTTACCAAAAAGACTTCCCCCCTCCCTCATAGGAATTAGATAAGACTCCCAGAAGCCCTCCTTCTCTACCTATGACAGGGCTGGCCACAGACCCTCCAAATTCCTATCTTTATCTCAGAATTCCCATCTTTATCTCAGAAATGACTAGGTGAACTGCTTGTCCCCACGGAACAATCAAAACAAAATGTTTCTTAACCAAACCTTAGTTAAGCCTCTCTCCCTCCTCCAGGTTCCTGAAATCTAGTCCACCCTCAGCCTGAGCCAGCACACTAGTCCAAGATAAGTGCCCTTCCTGGAGAATAGGTTGGCCTCAGCTTAAAACATTTTCTGACCTGCTCTCTGGTCACTTCACCCTTTCATCCCACATCCCCCTTCTCCATACCTGGTTCTTTACTCTTCTCTGTAAAAGAAAAACCCTTTTTGCCTAACCCTTGAGATGCTTACAAATGGTTGGAGCACTTCCCCTACTGCAGTGGTCTCCCTCTCCAGACTGTGATAGCTTCTTTCCCCACTTTACAATACTCTTTTTGAATAAAATCTCTTACAGGTCCAGATTTGTTTATTTCACAGTTCCTTGACTTGCTCTTCTCCAGGACCAAGGAATTCTCACATCGAGGTCTTTTCAGTGCTAGCCCCATAGGCACATCACAGAGTGATGCCTTGGGAATTAGACAATGCACTGATCAACAGGTGGATGGAGGAGAGGAGAAAAGATAGTCATGCTTCCCGCAAACAAGGAAATGACAATTTCACCATGGGTAGAGAGGCAGGACAAGGACACACACACTTCATGCATAATGTATATGCATGCATCCTCATGCATAATGGTCCGTGGATGGGAGGGGATTTTCAGTGTCAACTATTCTTCCTCAATCTAGTTTCTGAACTTCTGAGCTCCTACATGGCTGTCCTCCCATTAAAACTCACCTGTTAGCCCAAAGTGGAGGTGCTTATTTTAAGTCAGGGGCTGGGGTATTTTGTCACAGCACCACCTCTAAGTAGTAAGAGGAGCCTAAGCAAGTCTTCACCCCTCTGGGTCTCACTTTCTTTACCAAGAGAATGAGGATGTTGGACCAGCTACTCTCTATGTTCCCTCCAGCTCTCCATCCATGTGATAACTCCTGGGCTTCCCACAGAGTGTTCTTCTCTTGCAGCTTCACAGTCATCAGCTCAGAACATCCCACTTCTTACTTTGAACACTGTTTAATTCATATTTAATTTTGCAGATCCTGAAGTAGACTCCATGTGTGCTTTGGTAAGCGGTCAAGTTGGAAATAGAGCCGTTAGGAAGAGAGCACACACCTTTCAAGTAATAGCTAGTCAGTGGTTATTCCAGAGAAGATGAGGAGGTTTGCCTGCTCAATTCTACACTCCAATAGAAATTACACTCCTAAACCATTCATCACTTTGTACACATGGGTAATCCTAATCAGAACCAACCTTCGACACTAGGGCCTTCATTTCCTGGAGCAGGATGGAGGAGCCTGAACTTGACTTCAAACTTCATGCTCTTTCTACTGTGCCATGTTTGACTTTTATGTAATAAGGGAAGAGTCAAGATGATTAGTATATCACTATTTACAGTTAGTTTTACATAAAATGTAAAATGTTTTATGTTTTATCTATTGTTTGAGCATCACATTCTCATATTAATATAGCAAAATCTGCTCCAATTTTTGGTATAAAACTTATATTGTTTCATTAGTTTTTGCCAATGTATTTCCCTCCTCAGTCAATGCTTAATAAGTAGAATAAAATTCCATTACAGGGTCAATGAAAAAAACTAACACCTTTGAGTGCTCTCAGACTTTACTAGGTGTTATGCTTTAAGGGGGAAATTGAATCATGGTATATTTAAATATATGCAATGATGAATAGGTCTGACTGTTCTCCTAAAACTTCTATGATTCTCCCAGTGCCTCGAAAGAGACTCCCAGATTCAGACACTGTTACCTTTCTCCTGGACCACCCAAGAGTAACCAAGAGCCATGCCACCCTGTCATCCTGCAGCTCATTATGATCAATCCTACAACCCATTCTGGCTAGCCAGTCATGCTATCCACCTGTCCTTGAATTTCTCAAACAGCCCATAAATGAAACCAGCATGAAAGTTCTTCAGTTGGTGTAGAGTAGATATTCTCACCTTATCCTTCCTTATATTTTTCTCTCTAACAATTTTTTGAAAATTAGAAGTGTAAAAAAGTACAAAGAAAAAAGTAATTATCATCAAATTATCTGCACCCAAAATTAACCACTGTTAATATCTTGACATATTTACTTCCGATCTTTTCATTGGTTTTTGTTTGTTTGGTTTGGTTTGGTCTGGTTTGGTTTGGTCTGGTCTGGTTTGGTTTGGTTTGGTTTGGTTTGGTTTGGTTTGGTTTGGTTTGGTTTGGTTT